>JASANE010005287.1:0-16125 GCA_030248225.1 Trileptium ribeirensis | reverse complement strand
TAACACTGTGGCTTTGATGCAAAATTTGTGTATATTTTTTTCTCAATTAGTGCAGTTGGGAATTATCGAAATAAACCTGCGTACGTTAATATACACCCATCTTGTTATGAAGGATTCACATCAAGGGGCGCGCATCTAGTGGCCAGTTTAATCATGTGGTTGCAATCATTGCAAACTAAACGTGCAGGTGAATGACAATAGGTATAAATTAACATGCATGTGTATCTACATCTTGCGTGCAACGGTAATTACTATTTCCGACATTCCGGATGTATAACATATTGTTTAAATTATATATAAGGTAGCAACAATTACACGAAGTATGTAAGTAATTAGTTGTGGAACAGCCATTGTGCGTTATGCTGCGTTTACGATATACTCTGCCCACTATACGTG
Source organism: Trileptium ribeirensis (assembly GCA_030248225.1). Taxonomy (NCBI): domain Eukaryota; kingdom Metazoa; phylum Nematoda; class Enoplea; order Enoplida; family Thoracostomopsidae; genus Trileptium; species Trileptium ribeirensis. Next base: position 15,729 of record JASANE010005287.1, on the reverse strand, counting down.
GAAGTTCTGTCCACGTACAGCCTGCTTAACACCGTTAACGATATAGATAGTGTACATAACACCACCACCGCATGCTAAAGCAATTATATATGGTGTTTTTTCGGACACCATAAGCATTTAGGGTATGGTGTCATGGACACCGTAAAGTTCTTGCTATCGATAATAAATTTTCTCTGAGAAACTGCATAGTTGTTTTTTCTTTCAGTTTTTGGGGATTTATACAGTACATGATTTGTTCATAAACTTTCCATGCATAAGCTTTAAAGCACCACATCACCTTAAAAAATACAGTCAATTAACATAAATAATTGGAAATTTCAATTACCAACACTTCCCGCCATTTTTTAAACAACTGTTCACGCATAGGGTGTCGAAAACACCATATTTTATTGTACACTGTATACAAATACAAGACACGCCTAGTGATGCTACATAGTATATCCTTCCCAATACTCAGGCACCATGGTATGGTCATGATAATATGTTGACAAATCTTCCACATGACGGGGCGTTTTATGACGTGAACGCCGCATTAAGAGATTTGTACGCACGCGCCGTGACGCAAGTTCCAGATGAGTGCATCAGTGAGATTTTGAACGAGTGAAACAACACAACCGTGCGTACAAATCACTTAACGCACGTCTGTATGTCCTAAAACTGACTTGTAATACAGCTAATTTAACTAAACGTGCGTACAGCCTTAACTATATAAGCTGTGTTACAATTGTAGTTGTTGTCATTGTGCACGAGCTTCAAATATGGTAGCTACTATGGCATGCACAATGCTAATATAGTCGCTACCATTATACTTGTACTGTAGATGTGGTGACTATCATTGCACAATAGGGGTTTATATTTGTTCACTTTCGACATTTTGCGTGCAGTGATTGCAACTTATACGTTATAACTTGGCCAGCAGCTGCACGCATCTTAATGCTATTCATGCATACCGTGTACTACTCAAAAATTTTTTCCGCGAAACAATACTTTCTTTGGTACATATAAGATTAAAAAAACTGGAAAAGTTTTAGAAATTTTTAGGCTTAGAGATAAGTCGATAGATAAGGCAATAATGGAAGACGGTAAAGTTTTCCAAGAAAAATCTCCACCCGCGCGGGTTCCAGAATACCACTTGGCCGCAACCGCGCTAAACCATTTATTTGATAAAATATCGGATATATGCAACAACTCTCCCATGAACTTTGTCCACTTTTAAGATAATATAACATAATATGCAGCAACAACGGTAAGGTGGGTGCACGAAGATGGTAAAAAGACTGCCACAATCAATTCTGTATATAGATTTTATTCTACCACTCATTTTGCTATGATCAAATCTGCGTAAAATCATCACAAGTTAAGTTAAATCGAAATTTTTAGTATATTCTATTCTGGTAGAGTTGATTCGACATTTTAAACATTGAAATGTCTTTAAATAAACTTTAGCAGAATTAATTCTGCAAAACACACAACAAATTCAATTCTATTTCTGTTAAGGTGGCGTCCTTTGTAGTAGATATCGATCATGTCTAGAAATGATTCAACAACATAACAGATTGTAGCGTATATTTTTACCATTACACTGCACGCATCTTACCGTAGTTGCCGCAATAATTATCTCCAACCTGTTCATTGCTTTAAAACAGTATTTAGTTTCTCAAAGTTTCTATGAGCTGTGCGTTCAAAAGAGGAGTGTTATAACTCAAGTGACAAATAATACAAGAATCTATTGAATGTTCTATACGAACATTTGTTGTAAGTTGTTTTCATCATGAAAATCCAATTATTTTTGTTAGTGTTCCGTTCCATCTACTGTACACTCCAGATTTATGTTTCGATACATTTCTAGGTACATTTTTGATCGGCAGTTTGAAGTAATTATGATATATAGCTGTTATTCGGGTGTTTACACAGACGATGCAATGGTAATAGCGATTTTATAACTATATTGCTGTGTTTAGAACGTACATTAAGCAAATCGCAGTACAACTTTTCCAGTTTTTTTAATCTTATATGTACCAAAGAAAGTATTGTTTCGCGGAAAAAATTTTTGAGTAGTACACGGTATGCATGAATAGCATTAAGATGCGTGCAGCTGCTGGCCAAGTTAAGCATATAGTTGCAATCACTGCACGCAAAATGTGGAAAGTGAACAAATATAAACCCCTATTGTGCAATGATAGTCACCACATCTACAGTACAAGTATAATGGTAGCGACTATATTAGCATTGTGCATGCAATAGTAGCTACCATATTTAAACTTCGTGCACAATGACAACAACTACAATTGTAACACAGCTTATATAGTTAAGGCTGTACGCACGTTTAGTTAAATTAGCTGTATTACAAGTCAGTTTTAGGACATACAGACGTGCGTTAAGTGATTTGTACGCACGGTTGTGTTGTTTCACTCGTTCAAAATCTCACTGATGCACTCATCTGAACACGTCACCACCGTGCGTACAAATCTCTTAATGCGGCGTTCACGTTATAAAACGCCCGTCATGTGGAAGATTTGTCGACGTGTTATCATGACCATACCATGGTGCCTGGTATTCGAAAGGATATACTATGTAGCATAAGTAATAGTGTCTTGTATTTGTATACAGTGTACAATAAAATATGGTGTTTTCGACACCCTATGCGTGAACAGTTGTTTAAAAAATGGCGGGAAAATTTGGTAATTGAAATTTCAAATTATTTATGTTAATTGACTGTATTTCATAAATCATGCCGTTTAAAGCTATGCATGGAAAGTTTATGAACAAATCATGTACTGTATAAATCCCCAAAAACTGAAAGAAAAAACAACTATGCAGCTTCTCAGAGAAAATTTATTATCGATAGCAAGAACTTTACGGTGTCCATGACACCATACATAAATGCTTATGGTGTCCGAAACACCATATATAATTGCTTAGCATGCAGTATTGGTGTTCTGTACACTATATCGTTAACGGTGTTAAGCAGGCTGTACGTGGACAGAACTTCCACGTAGTGGGCAAATTATATCGTAAACGCAGCATAACGCACAATGGCTGTTCCACAACTAATTACTTACATACTTCGTGTAATTGTTGCTACCATATATATAATTCCGATATTATGTTATACATACGAAATGTGGATATAGCAACTACCGTTGCACGCAGGATGTAAATACAGATGCATGTTAATTTATACCTATTGTCATTCACCTGCACGTTTTGCGTGCAATGATTGCAACCACATGATTAAACTGGCCACTAGATGCGCGCCCCTTGATGTGAATCCTTCATAACAAGATGGGTGTATATTAACGTACGCAGGTTTATTTCGATAATTCCCAACTGCACTAATTGAGAAAAAATATACACAAATTTTGCATCAAAGCCACAGTGTTATACAAAAACAATATATCCTATTATACTGCTTTGTAGCAAAGCTATAGTCTCCTGGTTGTGCTTTTTACTGCTTTCGACTGTGTCCAAGGCAAAGGTACGACGACGACAATTCAAATAAATTTCCATCATTCGTTTATGAATTATGTCTTGTGGTGGTATAATCCAATGTTCGACCATGACATTATATAAATATGGTTAGCTAAATTATATTTTCACGCCTATAATTAGGGAAACATTGTTTTGTGTGACTAATTTTTCACAATAAATGTGTATTGTAACCGATACATAAACGCATAAGCATTTGCGTATATTTTTTATTGGTTAAGGAATTGTGTCAACCCAGATTTTGCGCTTAAAACCACTCCTAATTCTCTGTCTTTGCGGCTAACTTAGTAATTGCTGATTCACAGAATAATGCGCCCGTCTACTCGAAAATTTTTGTTACATACAACATGTCGTATGTAACAATGTTACATACGACATGTCGTATGTAACAGTGTTACATACGACATGTCGTATGTAAGTGTTACATACGACATGTCGTATGTAACAGTGTTACATACGACATGTCGTATGTAACCGTGTTACATACGACATGTCGTATGTAACAGAGTTACGAACGACATGTCGTGTGTAAGTGTATTATATAATACATGTCGTATATAACGCTGGGGTGCCTGCAACTTCCGTCCTAAATTGTTTCGCGAAATAGATTGTGACCTTACGTCTCAAAATGTCCTTGAGGGACCCTTAACCCCCTAAGCTACGCAACCGCCCGTCGTGTGCGAAAAATTTCACAAATTCCATAAAAATTGCCCAAAGCTGGGGTAATATTGTGTCTTTAAAGGGGGCGGGGGGTCGTCAGCCATTTTCAGCACCTCCCCGAAGATCTTCCTCTCTGTCCAGGCGGCCTCTACCACTGAAATGTGTTGTGATGCTTATCTTTGGCTTAGCCAGGAACACTAAGTTTTGTTGCTGAATTTCATCAATAGTATTTAGCCGTCTGTTCGCGAGCAAAGCAGGACAAGATTTACACGGCATCGATACCGAAACGCTAAATTGATGTATGTGTTTTGAGCTACGTAGCTACCAGCCTATGGATCAGCGTGGGTTATGGGTCAAGATTATTGACCCGTTTCCGGGCTCGGAAGCAGCAATTAAAGGGTAATTTTACAAATAGATGTATTAAACATAGTCAGAAAATCCAAAACTGACCGATTTGGCGCCAAATATCGTGTGTGTAAGAAATGTGGCCAAGACAATAACATAACTTTACTGTGTTATATTTTGCTAAGACTACGTGAAACTAAAGATTCACAAAACATGACAATACTTAAATAGATCAATCCAGTTCAACAAGTGCTGCAAGAACTATGACTTTGAAAGACACTGAAAAGACATAAAATATATGTTCAGGTTCTTCGGCTCTTAAATCAGTCGAACCTCTGCAAAATAAAATTTTCATGCTGGGCTCTAGTTAACGAAACGAATGTATTCACCGCACCGAGGTTAAAAATGTCACCGGAACAGTGAAATTTTTAATTTTTGACAATGTAAGTTTCTTGCTTACTAGAGACGAACGATGGGATTATAGGATTTGTTAACCCGTTAAAGATATTCGATCCACGGTTTCAAACCAATTTTGGGTATGTAATTAACTTTAATTGCCGATGTCAGCGGCATTTTTTTAAATTCTGTGCAGGTATAATGATCAGGATATACCTTACGTAACACTATATATAATGACTATCAAATTATGATGACACAAAATGCGAATGTAAGTGAAAAATAAAATGACATTGTAAAACCGACAAGATGGGATTTAGAATTCTTTGATTGACATTTCACGCACCCATTGAATAATTTCAGCGGCTAGACGATCTAGTCACTTGTTTTTCGCCATCATTATCGCTAAGTTGTCACAATTCATTGTTTGAGAATAACATATATACGAATTTTCTTGATTGAAGATATTCACACGACGGGCGGTTGCGTAGCTTAGGGGGTTAAGGGTCCCTCAAGGACATTTTGAGACGTAAGGTCACAATCTATTTCGCGAAACAATTTAGGACGGAAGTTGCAGGCACCCCAGCGTTATATACGACATGTATTATATAATACACTTACACACGACATGTCGTTCGTAACTCTGTTACATACGACATGTCGTATGTAACACGGTTACATACGACATGTCGTATGTAACACTGTTACATACGACATGTCGTATGTAACACTTACATACGACATGTCGTATGTAACACTGTTACATACGACATGTCGTATGTAACATTGTTACATACGACATGTTGTATGTAACAAAAATTTTCGAGTAGACGGGCGCATTATTCTGTGAATCAGCAATAATGACGAAACAAATTAATGTTACTCAAATTATCACAGATCCTGGACCGTTATTGTTTTGTAATGAAGGCGACGTCACTACTCTGATCAATACTATTATGATTTTATAATGTCTCGCATACTCTACTTACACCACCAACATCACTAACACTATCTTCTCGATGATCTGGTAATATTCTAATGGCTGCTCCTACATCTCACTGTTGAGGGGTTTCTGTGTCCAGGATATATGTTCATGCCCATTTTCTGTAACCCAGATATGTCTTACTATTATTTGTGTCTGACTTAACTTAACATAGGTCAATATCAACCTTTCAACGCATGTAGTTGCTCTTGTCCAACTGAACACAAAACAATGCTGTGCACTGAGTCAGTTTGTAGCATAGCTTGCGTTTGGCTGGGTATTGTTACTCGTTCGGGTTGTGAGAAACATTATGGATCTCCGAACAACAGCATCGTGATACTCAGTTGTTACCGAGCACACCTCCTGTGCAAACTGCTCGATTTCGCGTCGGTGTGTGTAGGCAGTCGTTTCCTCAACACTAGTCAAAATTAGGTCTTATTTATAAAGTAAAGGGTTAAGTTTCTGATAAATATGTTAGCGTCTATTCTAGTCTAAATTTATGAATGGTAGCAGATACTGGATTGAAATTATAAACGCTGCGACCGGCCACAGGCAAAAATTATATATTTATATCAAGTTTGTTACGGAGAACACCTTGAGAGACCTTACCTATTACTGTGATGTATCAAAAAATCAAGCGACAACTTAATGCGAGTGCTCAATATATTCGACACGCTCTAGGACAATTCTCACGTACATTTTCGAAGTATCGACACAAATACTGGTTTAGAAGGCACATAATGCACCCTCCCCAATCCTTGCGCAACGCTGTGGAAGTCGAAAGCGTTTTGCGCGGTACCGGTATCATAACTACCGATAGTGGCTGCACTGTATTTGTGCACAATAGTCAACCTGTCTTTGAAGAATTTTTGCGAACTTCCACAAAGTAGCCACAGATTTAATCGATATACTATCCCGCTGATCCTGTCCTGACACGACGCTTCAGTTGGGTAAGCGGTTGGATGGGACGGCACTATTGTTTCATAGCAAGTTGCAGCAACTGCTGTTGATAGCGCAGTTGCAGCATGTAGCAAAGAATTGGTACAGCTTATTTATTTTTACTATATCTGTCGGTCTCAGGTCATTGGTGTTGACAAAGCCTGTGAATCGGTTTGAGTATTGTAAATATCGGCAGACCGTTTCTGAAACAAACGCCAAAACTTTATAGGTCTTGTATATGGATAGGAAATATCTATCACAATTACATACATAGAACCATTACTCGATTACTTGGTACATTTAAATAATACAACATAACTAGTATGAATACTAGTATAAATTGTCTTTACAAGTGAAACTTGTTAAATGGTTATGGTGATAATAAGTATAATTGAACAAGGTAAGATCAGATGAATCTCAGCGACAATTCAAAACGTTTGTGTTTATCTCGATGCGTTCGAGCACTCTTGTGGTGTCTCCAAGTTTTGAAATCATAAGCGCTCTTTCTAAGTCAAACCATAAATTTTATATACATTTTACGCTATATAACTTACAAAATATGATTTTAGTAGTTGCAAACTGTCTCAAAAGATTTTGCAAATTTTACTCAAGTCAATTTTTTCTATCACTAATATAGTGCTTCTTGTAATCTGACCATACATTTTACCATATGTACTTCTAGTCGTGAACGACAGTTGCGAATCACCTTTCGCAGCCATAATTGATAATTAAAATTCCCGGCTCATAGAGTGTGGGAGCGGGGGATTATCCCACGCCAGAAGCTCGGACCCCCTAGGAGCCTCGCCAACTCCCCTGGGAGGTAGCTTGAGCTCCCTGTGGCTCCGCACCCAGCCGTATCCTCCCCGAGCATCGATTGCGCACTCACAATTTGGGCTAAAATTGAAGGAAAATGAACAAAAATTGGTTCAAATTGGCATAAAATCGGAGAATAGTTGGAAAAAATGAGATGAAGAAGGAGAAAATCGTGAAAAAATTTGACCAATTTTAAGTTCAAAAAATTTTAATAATTTATCCCCCTCATGACCTTCCCTTTCACGCCGATCGGCTGCTCCCCCACTCCGTCCTCTCCCTGGAGTATACGTCCCCCCACCTGAGGAACCCACTATCCACCTGGGTCTTCGGAGCTCGCCCACATATGATTTTCGGCTTATTTCGTCTGTTTATTCTCCATTCAGTCACCACCTGGTTACTTGCCATACGCGTATAGTTTACTCCCACATTAATATTTTATTTCTAGTTTTTTCATCTAAAAGCGTAGATGATATTATTGTCACAGCCGTCAGGCTGTGACATTGATTTCATCTTCTGTCAGACTGTGCATTAAAGCTTTAATTGCACTGCTTTAATTGCACTGCACTGCACGTATCTGTTATAGTCATAAAAGCCTTCTCAGATCCGACCGCTGGAGTCTCCATGCCAGGCAAAAATGGCATGCAGCAAACGTCTCGGATTTGTTGACTACAATTGAGATGAAATCATTTAGGAATTCCGAGAATTCATGACATCGAAAATTATATTATCAACTTTACCAGGTCTGAATTCATTCTTGCTATTTTATAGACAGCTTATTCGCAAATGCTGAAGTCAAATAATTTGACATGTTTCAAAAACCATTTATTATGCTGAACCGTCGTAAAGTTTATATTTAAATAATTATATGTAGTCCAGGCGCATAAATTCTATTGTTAATAGCAATATGACTGCTGTGACATTCTTCTTTTAAGAAGAAAACTTTTTCGTTTTCAAACGGAAGTTCTTGACACATAGTATGTGTTTCCGACAGGGTAGCTTGTTTTACAACTGTTTGTTCAAACTCAACAATGACTAAATATACATTGTTGAAGCCAACTATATATTTGAAATAATAATAGATTTGTTTCTATATACGAATTAATTTGAAATTGACACTACGCATCAAGCTGAAATTTTCTCAATTCAATGAGCAAAAGCGAATCTGGTGTAGAATGTCTACGTTGTGGACAATCAATGTTCAACGAAGATTAGTATTTTATAAGGTAAACGCTGTCTCTGCGACTCAGAAAATATTTTAAGCAAAACCAGAACTTACTATCAATTTTTATTTTAGTTGTACAGACTTATGGCAAACATATCTTACTAATTTTAAGTCTACAAGCTTGAACAGTAAGACGGATTATTTATTTGATATGCCGACCTTTTTATATTTTGCAGAAGCTACAACTTGGGAAAGATTAATGGTAAAGCTTGAACAGTAAGGCGGATTATTTATTTGATATGCCGACCTTTTTATATTTTGCAGAAGCTACAACTTGGGAAGGATTAATGGTAAAGCTTGAGTAAGGCGGATTATTTGTTTGATATGCCGACCTTTTTATATTTTGCACAAGCTACAACTTGGGAAAGATTAATGATAAAGCTTAAACAGTAAGGCGGATTATTTATTTGATATGCCGACCTTTTTATATTTTGCAGAAGCTACAATTTGGGAAAGATTAAGGTAAAGCTTGAACAGTAAGGCGGATTATTTATTTGATATGCCGACCTTTTTATATTTTGCAGAAGCTACAACTTGGGAAAGATTGATGGTAAAGCTTGAACAGTAAGGCGGATTATTTATTTGATATGCCGACCTTTTTATATTTTGCGGAACCTACAACTTGGGAAAGATTAATGGTAAAGCTTGAACAGTAAGGCGGATTATTTATTTGATATGCCGACCTTTTTATATTTTGCAGAAGCTACAACTTGGGAAAGATTAATGGTAAAGCTTGAGTAAGGCGGATTATTTATTTGATATGCCGACCTTTTTATATTTTGCACAAGCTACAACTTGGGAAAGATTAATGATAAAGCTTCAACAGTAAGGCAGGTTATTTATTTGATATGCCGACCTTTTTATATTTTGCAGAAGCTACAATTTGGGAAAGATTAAGGTAAAGCTTGAACAGTAGGGCGAATTATTTATTTGATATGCCGACCTTTTTATATTTTGCAGAAGCTACAACTTGGGAAAGATTGATGGTAAAGCTTGAACAGTAAGGCGGATTATTTATTTGATATGGCGACCTTTTTATATTTTGCAGAAGCTACAACTTGGGAAAGATTAATGGTAAAGCTTGAACAGTAAGGCGGATTATTTATTTGATATGCCGACCTTTTTATATTCTGCAGAAGCTACAACTTGGGAAAAATTAATGGTAAAGCTTGAACAGTAAGGCGGATTATTTGATATGCCGACCTTTTTATATTTTGCAGAAGCTACAACTTGGGAAAGATTAATGGTAAAGCTTGAACAGTAAGGCGGATTATTTATTTGATATGCCGACCTTTTTATATTTTGCAGAAGCTACAACTTGGGAAAGATTAATGGTAAAGCTTGAACAAGGCGGGTTATTTATTTGATATGCCGACCTTTTTATCTTTTGCAGAAACTACAACTTGGGAAGGATTAATGGTAAAGCTTGAACACTAAGGCGGATTATTTATTTGATATGCCGACCTTTTATATTTTGCAGAAGCTACAACTTGGGAAAGATTAATGGTAAAGCTTGAACAGTAAGGCGGATTATTTATTTGATATGCCGACCTTTTTATATTTTGCAGAAGCTACAACTTGGGAAAGATTAATGGTAAATGTCTAGATTTGAATTATAAAAAAACTACATATTATAGTTTATTAAATTAAATTGCTATATTAAAACGCGTAGCTGTAATTAATTAATTGAAACTAATTTTATTTTTATGATTATTCAATTTTTATTAACATTATTAATTTTCTGACGCTACCGTTACAATTTTGACACTACAATCGTGTTCAATGCATATTGATCATTCATTCGTTACGTATAGCGTTCAAAAATGTGTACGCTTGCATGTTATTCGAGTATATAGAAAACGTTATTAATCGAAAAGTAGGCCTTTTTTATATTTTTATCATACTGGACCTGTCCTAAGGTCATAATTATAAACCGCCATAGCATTGAGCACTGAATAACATCTTGGTATTCATTGAAGAAAATCACTAGTAATACGTTGAGTTACAGCAACTAAGTTATGTTTTTATCAATTATTCCTGCTGTAAATTACCCATAAATATACTAAAGTAATCAATAGGTTGAAAGTTGCTTGCTGCTGATTTTGGAGCCCATGACTGACACCGTCCACTGTAACACAGCTTATATAGTTAAAACCGTGCATCGAAATGTTTTAACGCACGTTTGTAACAGGCCCGTTCCGGCCCGTTACGTTAGTCTCGCAAGATTCTGGCGTCAAAACCGTTTCAAACTACCTCAAATTGAGCAAAGGTATGGTTTAAGGGAATAAATCATTTTAGGCCGCATGGTGCCATGGTGGTCGATGATTGTGTCGCGTATTTTCATGTTCTGTCATTGCTATATCTTGCCATTTATATAACCTTTGTCACTGTACCATTTATTGTATGATCATACATAATTGGACAGGCTCAAGTGAGCCCAGCGAAAATTGACGTAGGTCAGATGTTTAACTTTAGGAGGATGAGGAATGTAATAGAATCTTTGACCGGATTGAACAGGCAAGCCTGAACGGAACTCGATCTACTTCTCCCCATTTCCCTATTGGAAATTCAAAATTTAGACCGTCCGGGAACAGGAGGCCTTTGACAATCTAAGGGATTGGGAAGTGATTAAGACTATCAATTTTACCTGGGTCGAGCAAGCTATAGCCTAATGGTCGCTAAAGTAGGCTGAAATCAATGGCTTACAGTAGTTTCCGATTATTCGGAAACAACGGACCTCGGGCCTGTTTGTCGGCCCGTAACCGTCCAACGGTCCAGATTTCCCAAAAATGCCTCGAGTACTTTCCGATAGAGAATTTTTAGGACTTTCGAACGAGCTCAAAACATCGCAAATCACTTGAGGATTTCACGAGATATCCTGGGGACACACAGGTGAACATTCAATTGACAGCCATTACTTACGCTAGGTTTAGCTGGTGACCATGGTCCCGAGTGGACCTAACCCAGGCATATATGGATATATGGGTATGTATATATATATGTGTGTATGTGTGCGTTGTCTGATTTTCGTGTCCCGGTACGTCTGTTTTTCCGCCTCACCGTGCCAATCCTTTCTTTGCTAATGTCCTTTGAACGCCCCAAAATGGCTTGATCAACGCCCTAGCAACGGGTTTTTCTTTTCACCGTCAAATCATCGATGGGAAGTATGCGTGCCCCTAAGTAGTTTCTCCAGGCAGGCATCCAACGAGACCAGGCGGGTCTCGATCCGACTTGTCAAGCCGCTTCGGTACGACTCATTTTTCTGTTTCTAATGCATCATGAAAATTGAACATGAAATTCCGTCAGTTTGCGCCAACTTTGTACCTGACCCCGACCCTAAATGCGCCCTTGCGACCCCTTATTCTACTCGCCTGCTCCCGGCGAGTGCAACGATATCCGGCGGGCCTCCGCCCGACTCCTCACTGGACCACTATAACCCGCTAAAGTGCGCCCAATTCGGCTTCCCCACCGAAAGTGGGTACAAATCAACCGAAAATTTAACCCTAACTCAAAAGTAGGCAAATCGCCCCTCGTTGTATTCACCACGTCGTGACATCTCCAAATATGCCCGGCGGGTCTCCTTCAGTTGCCCCGTTAACCCGGGTGGCCGACGAAAGCGCCCCACCACTATCGACACTCTCTCTATCTGTCGTGATTTTTAGTGCCCCTTTAACCGCTGCCTTCAGGGCAGAGAAATCACCCCTCGTTTGAATCGTCGTTCCGAGGCGAGTTCAACGATGCCCGGCGGGCGTCGCTCCGCCCAACGGTTAGCGCGGGAAAGCCCGCTGAATCCCTGTATACTAATATATGTCGAACCCAAAACTGGGTCCCGACCCGCCACTGCGTCTACCCCCCTCGTGTTTGGTATCTTTCGGCCCCGTTCTTCGTCCTGGGACCGAATCTCACCCCGGCTCCTCGAAAATCCCTCAGGAACCCCCTGTCCCGCCTCCTTTCCCGTGCCCTTTCTTTTCTCGCTTTCTCTTTTCCGTTTTTCTCTCTCTAACCGACTTCTTCGGTCGGTTGTCGCTGCTGTTGTCGTCGTGGTTGTGTTGTGTTTGTCGTTGTTGTTGTGGTTGCTGTGTGGTTGTGTGGTTGTTGTTGTTGTTGTTGTTCTGCGTGTTTCTGGTGTGAACTTGAGCGACCTTTCTGTCGCTCAGGTCGCCTATGTATCTCATGTGTAGTGTGTGTTTATGTGTTCATGAGTATTGTATGTAAATGTGTATGTATATAGGGATATAGATATATATGTATATATATATATAGTATGTAAGAACATGATAAAAAACAGGACGAACGAGGACAAGACGTACAAAATTCTACTAAATCTGTAAGTTTTACGGACGGACTGGACGCATACGATTAGGAAGGACGGGGGGCATGTGTAGGGCCCTCCCGTGTGGGGCTCCTGAATAGGACCCCCGATAGATCAAGGCATACCTAGGAATGTTCTGCGCCCCCGACCGCGAAATAAACTCACTCCCTCCTTCGGTTCCCCCCTTCGGGACGTCTAAAGACGCCCTGTCGGGATATTTGAATAGCTGTCAGCTAGGAATGTTAGGAATGTTTGGCTTTATCTTGTAAGCCGACATGTAAACGTGCAATGTTTGCACGTTTACCCATGGGATTGGTAGAAAATTTAGCCCCAGATGGACTCTCATTAAGCTTAAATTAGGTGATGGATGAGGCAGCTAACTCGCTAAATAGCTGGAATTTGACCTCAAATCGACGAGTTAGCTGGGGGGAATTTGATGGATGAGGACCAGAAGTCAAATCTGTCCTGAAATAAGGACAGATTTCCAGCTTAATCCACGTATCTTGTATAGAAAAGAAGATTCAAAATTTAGATTTGACGGGTGACCCAACCATTTGGTAGAACAGTTGGGGGATAACGGGCGATTTAGGATTAGGTAAGATGTTGTTTTTAATTTTTGACAAACGCGGTAATGGAGCCCGAAATTCGATAATGAATGCAATTGGGAATATAGCCAAATTATTCGAATTAGTTGCTTGGCACTCGATATTTCGATGGAAATTACGATATTTATTTTGGATTTATTCTGCGATACAAATTCGGCCTGATTTGACCGATAACAACTATTTGATATAATGCAAATATCACTGAAATTAATAAAAAATTGGTAATTTTTATACCCAATTGAAACCTAGATTTTAAACCGAAAACTAATACTAAAGTTAGGCAAAGTTCTTAGTTCTAGCTCAAAATGTCAAAAATTCCGCACATACTGAGGCATTTCCTCAGGAAAAGACCAAAAGTCACAATACTATTGAATAATTTTCATAATCAAAGCATATCTCAATTTTAGTACCAAAAAACCGCATCAAGATTTTGGTAACGTCCGAAATATACCAAAAATTGTCCCGAAATAACCCAAAACTACTGAGGCATATCCTCAGAAACAATCCCAATGTCAGTACGCATGAATATAAACGCGCTAAATGTCCAAAATCAATCCCACCGCTACCAAACTGCTGCTAAACAATATGACCGTAAATATCAACAGACAAACAAACAAACACGCACTTGCCAGCATCTCATTTGCATAATCACTGAAAGCAGTGACAGATGTTTAAGAGATCTGAGTGATGATCTCTAGATAAATTTCTGACGTAAATTTAAAAGTAAAGATGGGCGAGGTTCAAGATCTCGCTGGAATTTAAGCTAAAAATTCACAGATGGTCGACCTCAGAGTATTCGGAGGGTTCAAATTTGATGTCGGCGATTTCGATTGAAGCCGACTCTCTCTAAAGGGGACCCAGGGTTTACGATAGCTTTCAAAGATAAAATCTTGGAAAATTTTCGATTGGGCGCCCGGGTTTGAACTCGAAAAAGTGGGCGTTAAAAGATCATCACCGATTGGATGGCGACAAAATCGCCATCCTTCAATATAGGCGAAAATTTTGAGGCGACGACTACCGTGTCGTCTCTTGGAATCAGTTCGACTTCGGCAGCGCGGAGTTCGGTCGACTCTACTGACCGGCTCCGACGCTTGAATTTTATAGTTGATTTCGCAACAATTTCTGCTTTCCCGTGCTTTCTTGTTTTCGCTTTTGGTTCGCGCGTGGAATGGAATTCGATTGTTCGAGGACCCGCGTAGACGTCTCCCGTCTCGCGGAAGGGGACTAGCGATTGCTGTCCTTGACCGACTACTGTAAGTCAGGAAGGGAATCGAGTGAATGGGGGTCTATTTTCCCCAGATCAAAATGTAACAGACCATTGAAATTTGACTAGTTGTCGCACGATTTCACCCTCGATAGCTGGACCAGACGCCCGTCGGAGGACGTCTTATTTTCTCATGTCAACTGCCTACACTTTTACATGTTCTTTGACAAACCTCCTCGAGTCGAGTTCCGTTTTGAGCATGTTGAGTGATTGCACGGGGGGTGTTAGGTTGTGAACACAAAAGTCGAAGTCCTTCTGATTCCCCGTGGTCATAGGTAAGGTAAATTAAAACGGACGCCTCTCGTCTGCGCTTTACATGATCTGTTACTTTTGAGATAGGGTATTTGAATTTTTCCTGAGCCGACCACGGTAAAATTTACCACGAAACCATAGGGACTTGCTTGCTTGTCTGCGATTATGGTTACGGTTTACAAAGTTACAGCTTAGTGGACCGTTCGATGCTCATGCCGCTGCTTGAGGTCGAGCTGACGTTGCAGTTAGGGACAGAGGACTAGTCTCTGTAGGGCTTTTGGAAGCCCTAAAATTTCATTTCTCAGAACGAGTTAAGAAAATTTGGGGAACACGGAAAAGACTAAACAAATTCTAAGTATATCAAGTTGAGCATAAGGTGTTTTGCTTTCTAACCACAATGATTGCCGCGTACAAAGGTGGCCAGACTATTTCAACCTCGATTAGTGTTTG
>JASANE010005286.1:0-13431 GCA_030248225.1 Trileptium ribeirensis | reverse complement strand
GATGTATGTACTTCATTCAGTTACATTGTATTGCTGCAATTGTTACATCAGCTCAAAGTGTTAGGACTCTGGTATTTCCATGTTGTGAGGCAAGATAGCGTATCTTGAGTGAACTAAAAATTTCATTGATAAGACGTTTGAGTTCATACAACAGTAAAACGGTACACGATCCAGTCTAATTTTCATCCCCTAACTATGCGTAAGAGGAAGGAGGTGTGTGTCCTCAGCCTGGTGATAGCCCTCAGATATAGAAGACCTCGCTATATCATAGCGCCCCGGAATACAGGTTCCGAGCATTCGTAGTTGTTAGACATTTTATAAAAATACCTACCTAAATATAAATATTCCACCTATCCGTTAAAATAGTAAATTGATTTTAAAAATTAAATAGAATTGCAAACAAATGTTTTTCAATCAAATTATTGTTTTATATAAAATTAAAATTGAAAAAAATTAAATATAAAATTAAAATTTATCATTTCTCACAAACTGATCGTGGGTGCTCGGTGAGAAAGTGTGTGTATTTTTCTAACAATGTCAATACCTACTAACCTGTATTTAATGATCACCAAACAGTTGAATAGAACTATGAAAAATTTTATTAACATGCTGATTTTTGAGAATGTCACTTGGGTTTCTCAAATACAGCATGTCGGTAAACATTTTGAACACCAACATCGATATTTAGACCAAACCTATGCACAGCAGCATCCGCTATTCTTATTCTTCCTCTTCTTTTTTTAGCGGTTGTCCCGCAGAGTGGCGGGGTCCGTTATTCTGGATTTTTGGCGCTATATGTCGCGGTTGTAGGCTTGGCCGGGACGCATGCCAGCGATCTTGACGTCGTTGTGCGCTGTGTCAAGTCATCGTTGTTTTGGCCGTCCTTTAGGTCGTTTTTCGCTGATATCTAGTGTGAGACCTTTCTTTGCGAGCGTTTCATCGTCAGCACTTAGCACATGTACGCAACATCGGAACCAAGATTCCCGTGGTTTGTCGGCGATTGGGGCAACACCGCATCACAGTATGATGTCATCGTTACGGATGTGATCCCGGTGTGTAACTCCATAGCTTCATCGCAATATCTTCGTATCCATGACACCGAGGCGGCGTTCCATTTCTTTTGTCACCGGCCAGCATTCGGAGCCATAAAGTACGACGGGCCGAACAACTGAGCGATAGCTTCTGCTATTCTTATTATTACTTAGAAACAAACACTAGTATATTCTGAAAATGTGATTCTTGACATTCCACGTTATGGTGATTTTTCGGTTTATAACTGGACAAATTCGGGATTTTTGAACGATCAATGAAACTCGAGCTAGAATTCTGTGCTGGACCTTTATACATATAGACGATATGTGTGCGCATGCAGAAATACATTTATAAGCACGGTGACAACACAACTGCCCACACAGCATAAATGGCTACGGTATAACGCGTATAGCTGTAGAGCCCAATTTTGGCAGGCACAAAGAGACCGCTCGTAAACAATTGAACATTGCGAAAAGCTTTTTGGCCAGACAAATGTACAGAAGGAAACCGCACCTACGGGTGCTGAAAATTATTGGCAGTTTTGTGGGGTTGCGGATTAAGGGATAGAAGTACGCGGCTAGGAGAGACGTAAGGTTTTCCCTCTGGTGGATCGACTGCTTATAAAAATGAAAAATGTAGAATTCTCTTAGTGATTGGCCCTATAGAGGCCGTTTTATGCGCCAAAAATAGAAGTTTTTTGTGTAACAGCAGGGTTATCTTAGTCCCTTGCTCAACAGCGGGGCCCAGTTATCCCGAAAGGCTCAACAGATAGTTAAGGACTCGGTTGTGGCCCCAAACCAAAATTTTTTGGGAGCTTTACAAGTTTTAAAGGCGCGTGTGCGAATGAAATTAGGACTTTGTACGCTTAAAATTGGGCATTTAAGCAGGTATTACTGAGTGCTTCGCGGTCCCGGTGGCACTTTTTGGAATCCTTGGGACCAATATTAGATTGCCTTTAGCACGTGCTACCCGGCAACAGTTTAAACTTGAAAATTTGGAAACAAAGATAGCCCGTTTACTTTATTTTATATATATTTTTATATATAAATATTATTATATATAATATAATGATAATATATATAATTATAATTATATTATATATAATATATAATATTATATTATATATAATTATATTATATAATAATGATATTATATATATATATAATATTATTATATATATAATATAATATTTTTATAATATTTTTATAATATTTTCAATATTATGATATTATGATATTATGATATTATAACAATATTATGATGGCTGGTATGCGCGTCTGGATCGGGATCGGACCGACGTCAGGATAAGATCAAAACTGCGATTCATTATATGCTTTGGGTAATATTGCCGGTCTCTTCCGAGCACGCATACAATTAACACTGCCAAGCATGACGATAGCAATTACACATTGTCGATTTAGCACAAGTTCACCCCAATATCACGATTGGTTTAGGCTGGTGACACGACTGGACCAATTTAAAACCTAAACCAAGTTAGATTCTTCAAACTCATTCGCTTGAATTTTCCGATATTCTTCCCAATTATAGTGAAATTTTGGCCCACCTAAAGTTGTCTAGCTATTTTTTTTATTCTTTGTCTATATTTAAGTTTTCTTGTACATATGCGAGTATATCATTAAATCACAAAGGTAAGTTCAATATTTTATCGGTATTGTAACATACATATGCTAAAATTCGATTCTGAATCGAATGAGCTATATTAGAACTCTGTATATCCTATCTTTTGAGATATTTGTAGAACATAGTTCAACCCCCAACTCTGAAAACATTCCGCCGCGCCTGTTTATAGAAAAGAATAATATTCCGTTATATCATCTTATCGTAAAAATATGGTCCTCCAGCTGTGTTTTTTTTGCTACTCTTGGCTATGTCGAAACTGAAAGTTGCGACGGCAATGGTCCAAATGAATTTTCAATCTTTTCTGCCTTACGTTTTACGGCGTGTACTATATTGCAAATATTTTACATAGCTAGAAAGCATAGTATCTGTAGTTTGATTTTGATTTTAGTTTATACTGTCAAGGGTTTCCTAAGCTCCATGGGTTCCCGGGGCCCAAACCTTCCCAAAAACTATAATTCCCCCTGCCCAACCCAAAAATTTAATTTTTCACAAAATCTTTCATTTAGCGGTCCCATTTTCACGATGTCATAAATTTTGTTTTCATGTTAGGTAATTTACATATTTTTCGTTTGTATACTTTATTAGCTAACATGCTTTAATAATATTTTCGTTTTATCTTTAGGTTGGTGTTTGATTTTGCTCGGATTCGACGCGTCTTGTTTGATTATGTGATAATGCAACAAAAGGATTACACTACATGTTTTTATGATTACTTATCGGTGCCATAGCTACCCGGGAGTCGGTAGCTTGGCGGCTTTGTTACGTCAGCGGTGTTTGTATATGTTTATGAGATAGAGCCTGAATTGGAAGCATGTCGTAGAGTTACTTTAACACTGCGGAGTATATTTTTTGGCTTTTTAAAGAGTACGTGGAATGCCGTATAAAGAATTATACGCGGAGTTACCGATATGTTTCGGGTTTACTGAATTTGCCTTACTGGAGCCTGGTTGTTTTTAAAGGAGGAGTCAGGTGTTACTCCAAGCTGCACACATAGGTAATTCTAATCTGATATAATAGTATAAAATTGTAATATCTCTTCTTTATAAAATTGTAGTGGCCATAATTTTCATACGAGTGGTGAAGTAATAGTAAATTACTAGTTAGTAATAACTTTAAACTTCCACCCTAAAGTGTCGAGTGAGTATGAACCGGGAACCGAGAAAGATCAGATGGGCTCTGTGGTTAGTAGCACGGCTCGTTGTGTGCTGCAGCCATTCGGGGCGGCTCAACAAGTGGTGTTATTCGTGAGAAGACCGGGCGAGTAAGGGGTGCGGATTCGACGAACCACCTCGAGAACTCTATTATACCTAATAACCAGCCAGTTGGCCAGCCATTCGGGAGCCTAGGGATTGAGGAAAATTCCAGCTGAATAGTAATCGACCGCTACTATACAGTTTGAAATAACATAGTCAGCCATTCGGGGGCGGCTTGCTTAACATAACCGGCACGTACTAGCATAATTCTAAGGTCCACGTTAAGGTATTTAAATAACCCTGCAGTTGGCCAGCCATTCTGTTTTCAGCTGTATCAACTCTCAAGAGCTTTAGTAACATAACAACTAACCTAAATTCAACTGGTCGTCACTCAAACCTTTACACAATTGTCAGCCAGTTGGGTGCAATTGTATTAAATAAGGATCGTATTAGAGTAAATCTAAGGGTCTAGGTCGAGGTACTCAATTACTCGTGGTTCGTCAGCCATTCGGGAGTGATTGTATTAACCTCACAAAAGGAGTAAAATAATAGTACATAACCTAACCTTTACGCTAATAGAAGTTAGGGGCGAATTAACAGAGTGCGTTAGCGGCCAAAAGAGTAATAATCTTTAAGCCAAGTGAATATTGTATTATAAAGGACCGCAATAGAGCAAGAGTTGTATCGTTTTATCTTATTTTGCAATAAACACTGTTCGTGTTTGGTTCGCATTTGTCTAAACCAGGAGTGTTTTGGACGTAGCCGCGCCGCAACGCGAAATATAGGGCACAGGCTCTGATTACGAAAGTAAAGAACGCGCGCCAACCGAGTATCTTTACCGGCATACTACTGGCCACACCTCAGGCCGCGCAATCTTCGGTGACGAATCGCATCCCCCTCGTCATAATAAAATAACCCACTAACCCTACCCCCATCATCTCAGCAGAATATAACATATATATATATTTCAAGTTCATTTGTGTTCAATTATCATTAAAGTTCAGTTATAACGGAAGCTGGGAATTCGCCTACAGAGGCGTTTACTATATCTTAACGTCCAGGTTCAATATCGTCCATTGCCTAAAATGTATTTTCTAAACCGGTTTTAACCATATTGCCTAAAATTTGAAGAAAACAGCTGTTTTTGAACAAAAAAACTGTACACATACAATATTCCATGGCGATTTTACGGTATGTTAGTTTGCCTAACTCCCAATTTATTCTAGACAATCATGTAAATTACAGTTACTATCCCAAGTTTTCCATAAAATATAACTTTTTAGCTCATAAAAGATGACTCGCTGAGCAGTCGGCCCCTCATACTTTTTACCTATAAACCTGAAAAATTGCTAGGGTTATGATAATAATGTAAACGACCGGTCCCCTCCATTTTTGTCGACCCCCACTTTTGAAGAATTTGCGACGTCCACAAATAGCGCTAATCTAAATGGTAACACCTGATACCTAATTCAATCTTTTTTCTAATTCTAAAGGCCTAAAATGTATGACTAAATGCGTTTAGAAGACCATATTTAGTTGAAGTATGTAGAATAACTGGCTAGTCCAAACCTCGGAAATTATATTCGGTTGGCCTGAGCCGCCCCGCTCACCTGTCTGGGGGGTCCCGGATTTGCCGGGGGCCCAATTCTTTTGCCTGATTTTGTCGCGTTTACACGTTAATTTTTCTCAGCAGGGGGCTTACAGCCGGAGGGTACCCGAATTTCTGCCGGGGGGCAGCCGAAAATGCCGCGCCCCCCACTTTGGACTAGCCAGAATAATAACATACCCAGGACGGGAAACATTTGTACCACTTTGTGCTTCATGTTTCTGAGTGCTGAATACAACTGTAATGGTACATGGTAATGGTAATGATAAACTTTATCGGCACCGCTTCAAATGCTGAACAGGGAATGTACTTCCTAAATTTAATTTGGCACTGAACAAATTTAATTTTCTTTGTACAAGACATATGGTAATATAAGCCGTTGAAAAATTTCTGTAATCCTATTATAGCTTTCCTACATTTTGCTAGTGATATTATGGTGTATTTCTAAAATTTATTACTAAACAAACTGTAACCTTACGTTGTCATCATTTACAGTGCCCTGAACTTACCGTATTCTCTGCAGCGCTATTAAATTTTTTCTTAAATGAAACCTCTTCAAAATTGTTGTAAATCTATTTAAAATTCTTTTGAAAAGCATATCACTTCAAAATAACTGATGTTGTGCCGTTTCTGTTATGCGCAAAGTCCCTATATTGTTGCACAAACTAACAATTTACTCGTCATTCGCATAATCTGAGTTGGTAGCTAGTTTTTGTCACGGAGAGAGTTTTGCCTTTGCTTGGAAGGAAGTGTGTGGTGGTTTTTGTTGTGCGTTAACGGTTTTCGTTGCTCTAGTAATGTAAGGTCGTGTATGTTATTAGAACTGAAAAAACTTTTGGTTGGACAAAAGAATTTGCCTTTTAAAGATTTGCAGCTCGCTCTTTCCGGATGGCTTAGCTTTTCTAATAAACAAGTTTCTAAATCGTTAAATTTAAGTTCATTCTACAATACTTAAGTGAGCTTTATTTCCGTAGTCTTGGCTTTCGGTTGATCGGTCTTTTACTTCGTTGAATTTAAGTTCGTTCTACTTAAGTGAGCTTTATTTCCACAGTCTTGGCTTTCGGTTGATCGGTCTTTTACTTCGTTGAATTTAAGTTCGTTCTACTTAAGTGAGCTTTATTTCCATAGTCTTGGCTTTCGGTTGATCGGTCTTTTACTTAGCTGAGCCAGTCGCCACACTTAGGTTATGTAAACTTGTTTTAAATTTGCACACGGTGGACTTATCTGGAGTGACTCTATATCACTTTCTAAACTATACTGAACGATATGGTAAGTATAATATATATCATATGGTTAGAACGATTCTTCGTAAAATCGCTGATTACAGAAGAGATTGTGGAAAAGGAAAAGCAGCCTTGCAGAATGTTACAAGTATCGTCTTATCAGACTCCTTCCACACAGGGACAAGAGTTTTGAACGTATTATAGATCGAGGGATCCGCAGCGTCGCGACTGTAACAAGAAATCAGTGTTATTATGAGGTACTACGAAACTACCTATGCTGTCCAAGCTGTTAGACTCTTCAATTTTGCAAAAAGGCAAACACGGTGTAATCAGAATATTTGGCTGCTCATTTCTGTTGGCAAACTCGAAATGAATCTTGTCGGAATTTGCGAAGTCCTACAGAATCACTACTTGTCCGTTTTTAAGATCTGAAGAATGATAATCTAACAACAGATCCTTCAATATTTTTCCACGTTAACGAGTTCGATGCTGGTACGTGACTTTATAATGTTAATATTATACGTCTAGCTTTTGTTAAATCCTTCTACGAACTACGTGACAAATTTTCCATTCGACCTGTTAGCATTGTCTCACTGGACATATATCTACATAAAGGATCCTCGAAAACAACTTTTAGGTCAAGCCCATGACTTTTGCAAATAACGAAAATCTTGCAATAATTTGGCAAAAATTATGCAATATTTAAATAAAAATCGCGGAAAATTGACAATTGTACGAAAGTTTAAGGAAAATTCATAGAAATAGTACAACTTAAAATTGTGCTTTTCAAAAACGAAAATTTTAGGGGTCAGGGGGAGTTGTCTTTTAGGGTCATGCACGGCCAACGAGGGTTCAGTCTCCCATTATAAAAAGCCTTGTAATTGATCAATTTTGAAATGTATTTAAATGAGTGCAACGTTTCGCACGAGAGGTATTTACGATTTTAAGCTGTTTAAGCAGCCAAATCTTGACATTTTCGTCAATTTTAATAAGTTGTGACATCTGTTTATAACAGCGCTATTTAAAATTATTTAATTATTCTTACGATAATTTTGGCAAAACTCTTCAGGCGTCGGCTGCTGTTATGGCGATGTGTCATATGCCACAAACGGGTGATGTCTTTGACGTGGTTAGTTAGTTATTGTTGTTGTAGTTTTATTTCAGTAAGACGGGGGCGTTCTGATCCTCATAAAGGAATGCCTAAGGCCCACGGTGTTCCCATTCGTAACGTTTGGCTTTGTTGAGGTTGTAGCTGCGACAGTTCCTTCTTTAATTGGCGATATTGTTTTTTTGCTGCTGTTATCGATCTCCAAACAGCGAACAAGCTATGAACACATCCTTGTGTGCGTTAATCAGTAATCTGGCGACTCTGTACAATAAAATCGTAGTATTTGTCGGTGATTTCAATTATAAGGATATAGATTGGTCTAACTATACCTGGCCAGCTGCGTGTGATGATTTTATTACAGCGTGTTCTGATGCTGGTTTCACGCAATACGTCACATCGCCGACTCGATGCAATAATATATTGGTTCTTGTATTTATTAACCAGTCGAATACTGTGGGCGATATATATATCTATGTCGGCCGACCTTGGAACAAGTGACCATGGCAGTAAATTTTTCACTCCTGGCGCAACATAACTGTCAGCCATTCTATTGCTCAGTGCAGCTTAACTTTAAGCAGACCAACTGGAGCCGCGTCAGGGAATTTGTCCGTGGCAATTTGCCACGTACTATGCACCATGACTGTGAAACTGCATGGGTCAACATTAAAGTAGCAATCAATCTAGCAACGCAAAATCTTGTGCCCAAAGTTACACCTTACATTAATCGCAAAATTAAACCTAAGTGGGTTGATCGACCATATTTACAGGCCGTTAAACGCCAGCGTACTTATCACAGACGTTACGAACGCGCTCGCCTAATGGTGGACTTTGAGGAATGTCGTGCCGCGTCTGAAGCAGTGACAATTCAGGCAAACCGTGCGATTCGTCAGTACGAGTATCTAATTGCCAGCAATATTAATAATGATATCAAGTCTTTCTGGTTGTATGACAATACTAGAATTAAGTCTCGACCTTGAGTGGGGCCATTAAAACTCCCTGACGGCCCTGTATCACCTTCGCCATATGATTGCGTTCGTCTGCTTAACGATTGTTTTGCTGCCGTTTTTGTCGAAGAGGACGTAACTAATTTGCCAGTCTTGACTCAACGATCTACAGTCGAACTTAACAACATCATCTTTTCTCCCGAAATGATAATGAAAAAACTTAATACTCTTAAAAAGTACGCTGCCCCCGAAATCGATTGTGTGCATAACTATATTTGATTTGAGTGCCGTAGCGAGATATGTCAGTCTTTGACCTATTTATTCAATCACTCAATGCAAACTGGGATAGTGCGCGCGGAGTGGAAATTTATTCAATCACTCAATGCAAACTGGGATAGTGCCCGCGGAGTGGAAATCTTTATTCAATCACTCAATGCAAACTGGGATAGTGCCCGCGGAGTGGAAATTTATTCAATCACTCAATGCAAACTGGGATAGTGTCCGCGGAGTGGAAATCTTTATTCAATCACTCAATGCAAACTGGGATAGTGCCCGCGGAGTGGAAATTTATTCAATCACTCAATGCAAACTGGGATAGTGCCCGCGGAGTGGAAATCTTTATTCAATCACTCAATGCAAACTGGGATAGTGCCCGCGGAGTGGAAATTTATTCAATCACTCAATGCAAACTGGGATAGTGCCCGCGGAGTGGAAATCTTTATTCAATCACTCAATGCAAACTGGGATAGTGCCCGCGGAGTGGAAATCTGCCCTTATAACGCCGATATTTAAAAAGGTTGTCGCTTTTCGGCTGGTAACTACTGACCCGTTAGCTTGACCCCCTCAACGTCCAAAATTATGGAATCTATTATTGCTGACGAAATAATGAATCATTTAGCATCCAACAATTTGCTCAACACATCACTCGGTTTCGTGGGGAAACGATGCGCTACGAATCAACTGTTGGATTGCCTTCAGTGGATCATTCAGGTCGTAAACAGTGGTGACTTTGTTGACACTGTATATCTTGACTTGCAAAAGGCATTTGATCGCGTACCGCATCAACGTCTGCTAGTTAAGCTCGAGACGCTTGCAATCACCGGCAACGTTTGGCGTTGGGTCAAAACGTTTGTGATCGGTCGCCAGCAAGCGGTCGTTATCAGCAGCATTCGCTCAGTGTGAAAAGCGGTGTCCCGCAGGGCACTGTGTTGGGTCCCATTCTATTTTTGATGTACTTCGACGATGTAGATGACTGGGTCAGTGGAGCGACACGGAAATTTGCTGACGACTTCAAGCTGTTCAGACGAATACATGCCCACAGCCCCCTCACAAGTTTTGACATATGTTACCTTCAGCGAGACGTAGACGCTTTCTCGGCGTGGTCGAAGACGTGGTGCATGACATTTAGCGCTCACAAATCGGCATGTCTCCACTTTGGCCGTAATAATCCGTGTCATACCTATACGCTTGACGGATACGACTTCCCGAACAAAACACATGAAAAGGATCTTGGTGTGTTGGTGTCCGGGGATTTGAAAACCTTTGCGCACTGCGCAGATGTTGTTAGACGCGCTGAATATGTTCTATGGTACATTCGACGTTCATTCTGTTATATGAACAAAGCGATTTTCCTCGTGCTCTTTAGCGCTCTTGTCCGTTCCATGCTCGAGTATGCGTCCAGCGCTTGGTGTCCTCATTATCAGAAGGACATCAAATTGGTGGAGCATGTCCAGCGCCGTGCGACCAAATTCGTACCCGGCCTCAGTGCTCAACTATCTTACGAGGATCGATTGCGAACTCTTTGGCTGCAAACGTTGGCCACTCGTCGCTATCGTGCCGACCGTAGCCTGATCTTCAACGCCGTATGAGGAAACGTCGATTTCCCGCTTACAGATTCGTTTGAAGTCGCAGCTGACGAAAGACTTAGTGGCCACGTCTACAAGTTGTGCAAACGCATCTGCCCTCTTCTGGATTGTGCACGTTTCTCGTTCGCTTACCGTGTAGTCAACGCCTGGAACGGTTTGCCTGGATCGGTGGTTGGCGCTCCCACGGTTGCGAGCTTCATATTACGTATTTTTCATTGAAATTTGCTGAGATATGAAAGTCCAATGCTACAACCATTCGTGGCACGCTGCATTATGATCTATGCAGCAAACTCTATGTAGCTGCACACGATGTGTTAGTGTGTTGGTTACCTATGTTATTGTTGTTACCTGTGTTGTGGAGTGCACTCACACTTCAAAAACTTAGCCTCGACAGGTCCTTATTAAACAATTATATATATATTTCGTCAAGAAACGTAACTAAGTTCATGCCTATCCACAACACTCCGACAGTGGGGGCATGTTCATTTTTGGGGAAATTTCAAAGTGGGGGAGATAAATTTTGCTTAAAAATGCTGAATATTTCTATAATTTCATGTAGGTTTACTGTCAGGCATGTATTTTTAAGCTATAAAACGACGTTATAGCATTAGAAATAGTGGTAATTAATGTTTACATTTTAAACAGTAATAAACATTTTGCATACAACAACAGAAATTTTTGGATTTAGTTGAACATGGGGGGTTTCGGCTGAGTAGGGGACGGACATGACCAAAATCTCACGAACATGGGGGACATGGAAAGTGGGGAACTGTCCCACATCCGCTACTATGGACAGGCTATAAGTTAGACCTTAGCCTGGGTTACCCAAGCTGGTTTGTGTGGGCGATAGGTGCAACGTGTGTCGCACGCAGGTGTCGGCACGCCTGCGGCAAGAATCCTCTTTAGGAGCTTCCCTACCTTAGCGTATGGCCGCAAGGTGGCCTTAAGGCCCATAGGTAAACGCGCAAGTAAAAATAAAAACTAGAAATGATGTGAACGAACGTCAGCGAACGTGTTGGTCCAGGTAAACACGGAACACCATTGTACTGACCTAAAATTGTAGATACACACTCATATGTATATTACATAGTTGGTGCTGCGCCGGCGAAGTACAGCGGATTTATTGTGGTTAGTCTGGTCTTAACCTGTTTCTCAAATCATGGGCCCCATTAGCTGTACCGATTCGTGAAAGAAACGGAAATTTTTGAGATTTATAAATCACATATTTGAAATAAAATTAGTATTTTAGACGTCATTCTCGCCGGTAGCACTTGTTTTATTGGATGTATACTATGCCAATAGTATTGTTTTATGTATTCAGACATTAAAAAACCTATAGACCAAGCCTAAATTTCTACAGTACTCTCCAGAAATGACTGCCGTGTTTCGACCGAACTAATTCTCCTTTTTCCAAGAAATATATATAACAAAATTTTTATATCCGCCAATAACTATTTAACAGGCTTAGAACTCCTCTGGCAAAACTGAAGAAAGCGCGTTAAAATTTTCGAATATATCTTACAATCTGCGTGAACAGCGAACTAAGTATTGGAAAAAAACTAAAATTTGACTAGTTTTACATTGGAATTGACCCGTTTTAGAGACCAGCAATACAACACCTAATGTAGTAACGACATAATTTTTGTTTGTTTGACGATAGATATCTGTAGACATTTAGCTGTTGCTTGTTTATGTTATCGATTCTATTGTAAAACAATCGTAAAACAAATTCGCTTTCAGGCCATTATTATTCCATTTCGCGATGCTGGCCTTTGGCTTGACGACTGTCTTGCGTCGGTGGCCCAACAGCGTACCGCAGGGCTTCGTGTTTGCCTGTCAGCCTTTGATGATGCATCAACTTCTGAAGATCCGGCGATAGTCGAACGATGGATTCATCGACTACGCAATAATGGTTTGTTTATTTTAAAATGGATTACTGATTATTGTTGTGATCAAACGCAGGTTTTGAAAAATATTTAAACAAGATTGTAAGTTTAACAGATTTTTGAAAAAACGCGTGCCTTTTTCGTCAGTTGCAACCATTTGTCTATTTTTGCCGATTCTTCGTTTGGGAATACTCATTTATTGATTTTGCTAATTATGAAGTGTAGTGTGCAAAATGCCTATTAGATTTGGCTCTCGGAATCGCCATAAAATAAATGTATGGAATTTTAGGTTCCATTTTGATTTGAAAATAGAAGAGCAAGTGACGAAGTACAGCGTGTGGTTGCCAAATATAATAAATACAGTTATAATGCATATATATATAAATATACACACATATATATATATACATATATATATAATGTACATATATATATATATATATATATATATATATATATATATATATATTTATATATATATATATATATATATATATATATATATATATATATATATATATATATATATATATATATATATATATATTTATATATATATATATATATATATATATATTTATATATATATATATATATATATATATATATATATATATATATATATATATATATATATATATATATATATATATATATATATATATATATATATATATATATATATATATATATATATATATATATATATATATATATATATATATATATATATATATATATATATATATCAGGATAATCTGTATTTGTTCCGGTTCCGGCGAAAATCGTGTTCCGTTCCGGTTCCGGCAAAGAGCAAAAACCATACCGGAACCGGAATTCCGGTTTAAAAATTTTGTTTGAAATTTTCATGTTTTTTGCTTCATCTGTAAGCAATAGGAACTGAACGAAGAGCAAAAAACATACGATCTCGTG
>JASANE010005285.1:0-29986 GCA_030248225.1 Trileptium ribeirensis | reverse complement strand
TCCATCGCAGTAAAAGTAGAACACCCTTCAAGTAAAATTTTTAATTTTTCAATCGCACACCGAACGAGCACCTCGCACAAAAAAAACGAACGAAACTTCGTTTAATTGAAATTGATCTTAATCCATCGCAATAAAATTAGAACACCCTTCAAGTAAAATTTTTAATTTTTCAATCGCACACCAAAGGAGCAACTTGCATAAAAACGATCGAAACTTCGTATAATTGAAATTGATCGAAATCCATCGCAATGAAAGTAGAACTCCCTTCAAGTAAAATCTTTAATTTTTCAATCGCACACCTAACGAGCACCTCGCATTCCTGGAACAGCAATGCAATCTCCGAAAATTCCATTTCCCAAATACTGTTATCGAGTAACTATACTCAAAAGTACTTGTATCGTATTTTCAAATGATCGTTTCCGTTATAAAATCCTACTACAGAACCAAAAGTACAACAGCCAAAACCTACTACTCTACGCCGGATATATATATTGAGCGAATTTCACCAGGTCGACCATTGCCACCATCGCCAACTCCGTCCAGATCGGGTTCTTTATTCTCCTCGCGATAGTCAAACGTCGCCGGGGCACGTTTGGCTATACGGTGATATTGTAGTATCACTGACGGATCGATCGGCCGCCAGAGCTGAAAAATGAACTAATTCGGTATTTTGACACAGCTGCATAAACCCCAAATTTGCAAAATCAAGAATTGCTTCATATTCTAAACATTTGTCAACGAAAACACAAAACAAGGACGATTATATTTTTTATGCTGCTGAACAATGCTACACATACCCAAATAAACCAACAATGCCTATTCGCGAACATGCGATAAGTAACGAAAATATTACAACACAGCATTTGGCAAAAATGATGCCCACACAAAAAATTATTGCACAAAATTACATTTTGACACAAAAATATATGCCATTTCTTGCATTATGTAATGAACAAAGCAATCTTCATTCCATGTACAAATCTATCAACCGTATTCGTATACCAACTATGACGCGTATAATAGCTGTTGCAACATTAGTTGTCACGATAACATCATTGATATTTGAATGTCCCCGAAATAAAGCGCGAGAGCCAGCGGAAATTTAAGTTTAAGAGTTTAAACGCGAAGTTTAAGAGGTAAAACAACAAACAAGGCAACAAGCCTTGAATTCAATCAAACGGGTGCCGTGTACACTTAATCAGCCCAGTTAAGATTTTTTGGAAGGGTTGTTTTGCTAGAACAATAAAAGGTTTTCTCTAGGTAATGGCCAATCACACTAAATGGGTGTGCTACTATTATATTAGAAAAAGTTTTCGTTGGATAAAATAAAAACTTATTTTTATACTAAAAGTTTGTCGATGAATGTCCGTATGAGCACTGCCAACACGAATATAGCATATGTTAAACATGTAGACTAGAATATCTTCATTATGTATTATTTGAAAGTCACATATTATACAGCGTATCCCACAATTAACGCCCAGCATTAAACTGACCCAGCACGTCAAATAATAAACATATTATCTCAAAGCGTTTTGGTATGCACGTACAGTTACAGTCAGAATTAAGTGCTCAAAAATCGATCGAAGTTTCGTTCGATTTCGATCGTTTGCGTTTAAACGAAAGTCGATTAATTTAACGAAATTCGATTGCGTCAAAATAAAAAATAATTTAATAAAAAATGTTAGTTTGTGTTTAATTTAGCGAATTTCAATTATGTTAAAATAAAAAAATATTTTAATAAAAAATGTTGGCTTGCGTTTAATTTAACGAATTTCGTATAAACGAACATCGATCGATTGCGTTTTCGTTCGATTTCATCTGCGTTCCATTTTATAAGCATTTAATTCTGATTGTAACTGTACTCTCCTATATAACTTCATTTTTTGATGAATAACACTAATTCTAAGTGCGTACATGGGCGGCTCTAAGATAACGCCTTCTACCAGTACAAAATACACACTTCACCAGACTTCTCGAACTACGTCAGGCTCCAGAACTAAGAGCTCCTAAGAGAGCCTCTTTCAGGCACAACAGGGTTTGTGGTTTGCGTTTCTAAAAATAAAATGTTTTCTGCATGCCAATATACTCAATTATGTCGGTTAACCTGGCCGTTTAGTTTAAAATTGCTTTCGTCAAAACAAATTCCTTCATCAGCTAAAGTTCGGATAATCGTCGAGACGCTGTAGCCATTTTTCACAAAATTCACCCCATTTCATCATAGTCATCCTCGTTTAGAGTATGAATTAACGTCGGGTTAAAAGGCTTTAAACCAAAACTTTTAAACAATTCAGAAAATTGATGATACCGGTCTCAACGACACAACGGTGACCTGACGTTTTCATACTATTGTCAAAATGATAGGAAATATCACATCATCACCAGATACCGTCGGTGGTTTCACTACTCGGGGCAGGTCAACCATGAAACCTGTTACATCAACGGTTTTATTAATTGAAGCAATAGCTTTATGATATGGAGGCTGTGAAGACGAATGTTGGTACCGTTTTCGCACAACTTGGTTAACAACAATTTTGGTTAACTGGATACAGTCCTACTGCAGTTATTTGATCAGCCAAATTCAATCGAATATCAGACATTTTGTTGAACGAAGATATTTATTAATATCCTAATTATAATTCCTGTAAGTATGAGGATTGTAAGTACATTATGTCAGTCTCAGCAACAGTTGCAAGACATCCTATATAATAACCACCATTATTCTGATAATATTTATCACTTACGAAAGTAAACAAGTATGGTAAGTAGTGCATAAACCTCCATATTATACTGTAATTATTTCCGCGTTATTCTTAAGATGTGTTATACATTACCGTGTCTTTATCATTGTCCACTACCCTATCACAGCTATACTACGCAAGACACTCGAACAGATCCGGCGTGATAACAACCACCAACACAATATCGATTAACACAAACAAAATCACTTACGTCGCCGAAATCCGGTAATGGCGATGATTCATCGAGATTCCATTCGTCTAGTATCCCACGCGGTGTTGTCGATGGCGGTCCGACTATGTTGCCGTAGTCTTGGCTAAGGTTTTTCTGCATAAAATGTTTGGAGGACCCACTTTTCAATTCCGAATAGCACACAATCCGCGGCGCGAGGTGCTAAAACAAAAAAATAAACCGTAACAGAAATAGCATGCAATACTCGCCAAAAAATAACACACAACACAGATTTACCAGTCTATTACCGACCTTTTAAGAACAACGTGGCACTCATACCACAGTATGTTATATACGTTGTGAAATGGCGCAGTCGCTCTTGCGTCATGTATCCCCGTTTTCTTGAGGACAAGTTTTTAACTTCTGCCCTCACCGCCCAAGTTTTAGCCATGTCTTCCCAACTTTTTACCAAATTTTGTTAATAACGCTGTTGTAATGAGTAAATTTGGTACGAAAGATGGCGGACAGAACAAAAGTTGTGGAGAGGGGTACACAACAAAAGGTCGGGATGGGACAGGAGGAAATTCGGGAGCGTACAGGGCAAACGTTAGAAAAAACAAGACGAAAGTGGAAAACTCCAACTAAGAGTGGGACAAATGACGTAAAGATCAACCACTTGATTCACACAGCATACAACATATGTACGTAATGTTGCACGAGTACAATCCTCTTCTTCAAGGTGTCATTAAAAACTATTTGTTTTACAAGATATTTTCATCTCGAGCAAACCAGTCGCTCAGGATATAAGAGCTGTGATTGCTTAAATAGCGACTCCATGAAAAATATTTACGGGAGAATGATAATAGTTTTGGTAATAAAACAATATATTGAAATGAAAGGTAACACCGCTACATGGTCAAGCTTTGACGTGCCTGTTTTCGCTAAGTTTTTGCGTTCAAATTTTGAATCAGCATATCAGACTAAATAAAATCTAGTTATTCGCAAGCCTGGGTAAAACGGATCGAGCGTGCAGTCATTTTTAAGTTATAATTTTATTTAATAATCTGTAACAGGCTACGTTTGATGTATAAACCACCCAAAAACCTCTTAAACCCTGAACACATTGAAAATCCAAAACCTAGTCGACCCTAAACCCAACAAGCGACAACAAATATTTGTGCTGGTCTCTAGGTAGCCAAACCTCCGTATTCATCCTACCATAAAAACTTATATAGACAATTCATGATGATCTGTGCGCAATGTGTAACCAAACAACTGAAGACCATATTCTGGAAATCGGGTTCATTGATCTTAAACCCAATGAAAACATCTGAAAAGGCATAAAATACTTCTGCTAGACTCTCGATAAACACACTATAGTATTAAATCTACCGGAAAACCTATACAGACAATTCTTGACGACCTGTACGCAATACGTAACCAAACAACTGAAGACAGACAATATTGTAGAAATCTTGTTACATGTTATTCCGGAGCAAACTTGAAACTAGTCGGTAGTGGAACTACATTTGTGAGTGGAGCTTCGGCTGTGGCATTACGAATGTACTCAATTTTATGTTCTTGTAACTACATTGCATAGGGCTTTATCACTGGTAAAAATATTATATTTGAATTTTTCGACCCAAAAACCTATAATGGTTTGATCGAATTTTCAATTTCTATTTCAATAAATAACACAAATATTGCAAAATTCTCTATTTTAGCTGCATAAGCTTAACTAATTAGCTAATTACTAATTAACCACTCAAAATTTTTTAATCCCAAATATCAGGTGCACACTCTGACATGATAGGCTTTCAAACAAAAAAAATTTTAAATCGGTTCAGTGGTTCTTGAGATCCATGAAAGACGAACGGACATCGACTTTTTCGCTCCCAGACAGAAAATAAAAACGTTTCGCTCGGCTTCGCCGAGCTCCGCTCAATTATTCGTTTATACGGTTCTAAAACAAAATAAAATGTGTACAATAATTTTCTGATCAGTGGTCAGAGACAATGTTTACGCTAGCGCTGACAAACCAGTGCCCCACAGCTAAATCATGATGATGATGACTTTTTATCAGAATGCTATAAATTAGACTAACTGCGATACTACCCACACAGTTTCACTATTTACAGTTCATTACCAAGAACACAGTTTCTGGCGGTGTTGCATATGTTACTTTACTGGAATGTACACAGATTTACACAATTTTCAACCGCACTGGCTGGTGCTTGACGCAATTTAGGTTAGCCAAGCTTACAGCTACGAACTTCTAAATAATCCACTCTGTTACCGAGTTGGACTGGTTTAATTCCAACATACACAGACTTCTAACACATAACTACAACAAACTTCTGAATGGGTAAAATAACTGCTAAAAGCATCGACCTAGCTTCGTTTTGTTAACAAACTCCTGCAGGGTCAATTTAAAAAATTCCTACTGAAATTATGTGTCCTACTTACGTTTCACAGAAAGCAGTTCCTTATTTGTGAGGTATATATTACATATTTTGACCACAGATGAAGCAAAACTGTGAAAATTTTTAAACCGGAATTCCGGTCCCGGTTGCAGGTACGACAGAATGAAAAAACCATATAGCTAGCAAGTAGTTTTTTCGCCACTGATTTTTGAGTGAGGCAATCGTAGGAAAGACTACCGTTTAGTGCATGTTGTTCTTTGCGGTCGCCTGACAACGGGTCATAGGCGGCTAGCACCAATGCCAGTTTCACGCAGAAAACCTATTGCAGCGTTTGGATCTTTGAACAAGGCTTCCACTGGGTCGTAGTCGGGAAACCATCTTCTTCTACATATGTACATCAAGTGCAATTCAGTCCTTCTTCACGTGTTGTATCGTTTTATATGCTTGTCCGTATCTCATTCATGTTGATAATTCAAGTATACCCTGCCTTTCTGTGATCTTATTTAGGTGCCTGGTATTTCCTAGTTTTTACTTACCGTATGGCTGAGGTAATATTTTCGTTGAACATCGGTACATGTTCGTACGACAAAATCCAGGATTGAACCCATTGCTCGCCGAGCATCGGCAGCCAGGCCCTGTCCAAGTTCCGACTCTAGGTCATCTTGGCTGAGTTGGTCGACACAAAGGACTTCACCGGTTGTTGGTAAGATGCGTGGTCGAACAAGTTGCTGAAATCAAATCATTCAACATAGAAACTACATCGTATTAAGCGTACAAGATTATACAATTTATGCAGGTGTTTGGAGACCATATTTTTAGACTGCAACGTAGCAAAGCATAAAATTCCACTTTCAATAAATATAATATTCTGCAAAGCTTACAGCAAAAAAAGTCTGCCTAACGCTTGGATTGCTCAAAAACAAAATATTAAGGTTTATTCGGATTTGTACCTATTACGGCCGATCCGATTTGCACATATACTGTACATAGTGTTGACATTGCATCCGATCTGATCAGACCCGCTAGAGCGTATGCAATTTTGTCGAATCCTAGTCAAATTTTACGTAAATAATATACAACAACAATTGTCTAGTAAGCGTACAGTTTAGTCGTATCAGATCGGATATAATGTGAACACGAATCAGATCGGATCGTTCGCAACGTCAAACCGACCTTAGCCGTTTGGTTTCCACTACAGCTGGTATCGCATGCTGTGATATTTTTGACAAAAATCTCAACATCTACGATTGTAAGTATTGAGACATCATGTTTGACGCTACACGGTGAACTAAATGTCGGTACATGATTTGAAATTTAACAAGTCATAATGCAGAGGTCACGATGGTTGCGGCAAGTGTTGCGAATGAAGCCTCATCGACTATTCGCCGACCCAGAGCCAAAATGAAAAATACCCATTCGGGAGGGGGGGTGCTGTTCAAAACGTGAAATCGCGCAACCGTGAAGCTGACGGAACACTCAGCGGGGCCCCGATTGCTGCTGGCTATATATATCGTGCCAAAGGTTTCAAACATATGATAAATCTGATAAAGTTCGAAACAAAGTTTTAATATGTTTCAAACAGGATTTTTGCTGCTTCAACTTTCAATTTTATCAACTCCGTTTCGCTAAAACTTCGAAATAATTACAACAAGTCACTGGGTTTTTCAAGCTGTCTCTAAAGTATCTGTGAGAACCGAACAAACTCTCAGATTGAGCTGATACGTTATTAGATATTAACGCTGCCTGTACTATACATCCTATAAAACGTATATAGATTAATCGCAATTTTAATCACAAGGAAAAACAGGGACTTTTGACATATATAAACAAAAAAATTCGCATTCTCAGGCATCAGGGAGATATTTTTTTTGTTTTTGGCTGCACACAGGAGTGCCAGTTATTGTGCGAGAACATAACTTTTTTAATCAAAAGCGATAAAATTTCTTTCGCAAACACTTTAAAGTTCTCGAACACAAACTAGCTAATATTTGCTTCAGTAGATAGAGTTCGCTAAAGCTATTCAAAATAACAAAACAGGATAGTCAGGGGACGCAGGTTCGGTTTAGTCGCGCATAAGCTAAAAAATACCTGCAAGTGGCAGAACGGAGGGCATATGGGGGAGGCTAACATATGTCGGGACCAATCCAGCGGAAACCCGTAGTTATTATAATCAGCTTGTGTACAATTATGATCATACATGCTGACCGAGGTCTCGGTAGGTGGCGGTGGGAGGTCGTCTCAGGAAGAGTAGAAACATTTGTGGGAAAGATCATCAGGAGGATCAGGGCCGTAACCATACTGAACCTCTGCTTCGGCATGTATGAATTATGATGCTTAATCCTACAACGTTTGCAAGAACAAACAAGCTCGCATTAATTCATTCAGCTAAACTTTGCATTGCGCTATCGACTCCAACAGAAAAACCAAACTTTTCACTGCAGTGATTTTGCACAAGATTTCACAAAAACAAAAACTAACTTCTGTTTGTTTCCAAAGACCAGTAGCCCAATAACGAACCCGTTCGTCGACTGTTAGGCGTGCCGCTCCAAACACCGCTTGGTACTCCATTTTCGGCACAATTGTTACTAACGTGGTCGTAGACGAATTCGGCGTTGTGGCCGACGGTTGCGGAACAATACTAAAACTTTTGCCAGGGCTATACGACTGTGAGCCTGAAACTGGAGTTGAGCAGGATGCTTGGCTGTTTTTGGCGCTAACATCACCATCGTGGATTATAGCACCTTCTACCCGCGAGCGAACAAGGATGCGGTAAGTATTGTCGAGTGACCAAATATTGTACGAAACTAAACCTGGACGAATGGCAAGGCGTGCGGACGCATTATCTTGAGATAAAACGGCAAAATCTGAAAAGTAAAAAAAAGAATATTTGGTGGTTGAAACCATTGATATATCAAAAAACGGAGACACAAGCGTTCAAGCAGGAATACTATAGCAGGAAGTGCCATGTGATATTACTATTACTAGCAGCAGATATTATTGCCAAGGTGGTGAATTCTGAGCGTTGAGTATGTAATTTAGAGAGATATGCATAGTTATATTGAGCACTAAATTACAAAATGAGCCATCGAATATCAGCTACGTTGCTGAAATAGTTGAGAATATAAACCGATTATTGTGCTCGCAATTTGTAAGAACATAGAGGAGGAATTGCTCAATAAAATGAGACCACAAACACTTATACAGCTCGAGCAGTTGAAGAGATATTACCATTGAGTCCCATGATGCCGCTGAAGACACTTTTTGACCCAACATTGCAGTGTATGTAATGACAGCAACATGACCATCATGTGCGGCTACATTGATCTACACAAAATAAGACAAAAACCGCACATAGCCCGAGTGGCTGAAAACATATTACCACCTTCGTGTATTGTGGGGTCCCATGTCCATGAAAAAACCATTTGACTCAAACTAGCAGTGTAAATAATGACAATCACAACGCACTACAAACAGCTACATAGAGGATAAATTGCGCTACATAATTACCTCGAGCAGTTGCTGAGCTATTACCATTTCCGTATATTTTGGGTTTCATTCGGCAAAATGTGAACCAAATCCTGCCTTTTCAGAGAATCATGTAGCAAGGCACTATTTACGAAATTATAGAGACTTATTTGCTTTACAAAATGAGCCCAATTTGACTTTGATACCTATATTAGGTGTCAAGTTACATTAAGTTAAGTGATTTTTGGACCCCTTCGGGACCCGACCCGAGCCTCTTTTTCGAAGAAAGATATTAGAATCGGGCTTTGCGTCTAACAAATGGCACAAATAGATATTTCAAGTTTTCAAATGAGCTATCGCGCGACTCAATCCGCCCAAACCAAAATTGAGATATGTGGGTCATCCCAAAAAACCATATAAAGACACCGTCGAAATTTACTGCTCTAGCCAGTGAGAATTCCCCGCTGCGCTCTTTTTAACCACTCATTATTAAAAATGAGCTACTCTTGCCTATCTGTCTACGCAACTGTGCTATAGGGGTTCCAAAAAAAGTCAGCCTACGCATCATACAATACATGGCTACGGTGTAATAATTGTTTCGAGGTTTAAATTTCAGTGCATCGGTCACACGAATTTAATGCAACAAAATTTTTAGCGAAAGCACGTCAATAAACTTTTGTACAAAATGAGACACACGATTCGTATTTTGAAGCGAAAGCACGTCAATAAACTTCTGTACAAAATGAGACACACGATTCGTATTTTGAAGCGAAAGTACGTCAATAAACTTCTGTACAAAATGAGACACACGATTCGTATTTTGAAGCGAAAGTACGTCAATAAACTTCTGTACAAAATGAAACTCACGATTCGTATTTTGAAGCGAAAGCACGTCAATAAACTTCTGTGCAAAACGAGACTCACGATTCGTATTTTGAATTTTATCACACCACCAAATGCAACAAATTAATCTGGCGTCGAATAGCTATTAAACTCTAAGACCCCGTGGATGTACTTTTGCAAGTTTGACCAAAATAACAAAGTTTTCAAGTGTCACTAAGATTTCGGGCAATAAATCATTGAAGTAATGCAAAGATAGAGCCAGATCCACAAATATACGTGTCATATAAAATTGCGAAAATCCATCTAGCCCATAATGAGTTACGCGCAAAAACTTCTTTTGTACAGCTGATCGCTAATTGAGGTATCTTGCTGTAATCTGTTTATGATCCTATTTAAAACATGACCATCATAAGAAACTAAAAATAATTTGCTAAAAACAACTTGAACATATAAAGCACATCAATGACGGCGTTTATGCGATTAAACTGAACACCAATACTCAAGAAATAAAATAAAAGGGATTCCACGTCCCGAATTGTTAACAATGGCTGCTCTCACTGCCTCACTATATACAAATAGAAAGGCTTTTTACAACGAAGTACATTTGATGCCATCGATGGTGCCGCTTGGGTGAAACAGGAAATCTACCTCCAAAATCAAGCCATGCATCGCTATGTTGGATCGGCACAACACAAAACCAAGAGTCCACAATGAACCGTTGAAGAAGAGTGTGTGACTCCTATATCACGTTACATTATGTAAGTTACGGGATGACGATCGAACGTAATTTGTTGTTGTAATATAACATGATTTCTACTCTTGTACAAAGATTCATTATGAGCTTCCTCTTGATAAACCTAAAAGATTAAAAATACCTGACGCGGAGCCGGCTTGCACGCTTGTCGACGAGCCTTGTCCAGCGGGCTGACTTGTACTATCGTCGGCATCGATACCCACACTGTCACCAATTTCGGACGACTTCTTGGCACCATGAAACCTGTCCTGGATAGCTTTAACAGCATTGAGCGAAAGGCTAGAGTTTGACGTTTGCTCTTGAATCTTGTTATTTGTGCTTTTCTCTGTCGACACCTTATCGGTAGTTGTAGTTACACTGTTGTCCGAAGTCAAATACGACAGAAGATCACAGCCAGTACTGTCAGAAGCCATAACGTATGGTGTCTTTACTGAGCAAATGTTCTTTATGTCTTGAGACGCTGTCTTAGCTGACATTGGACTGCTCTTTTCAACATTACCCGCTCCGTTTCTACTTTCCCGGACTGGAACTAAAATGAAGAATAGAACCCTCATTGACAGCGGATAATATTATATGGTTCAGTTCGTTGAAGGTCATAGCGAATTTGAAAGACATTGGCAGCCAAGCAAACCTGTAACACCGGTGCAAATTTAATCATTAAATAATGTTGTCTTAAAATTTACATACAAAATTAAATTAAACAAATTACCTAGAAGTAAATGAAATCCTACTAATCACTGAAATATTGCGTTTCATGATTACCGTTTCGGTATTACGCAACTACTGGTGTAACTATGGTCAAACTCTGTGGTACACTAGGAACTAGCCCGCTCACCATTTAATAACCATGATCAGGACAGATAATGCGGTCAAAGTTTAGCCTGTAACATCATTAGAAACGCAACTACTGGTGTAACTATGGTCAAATTCTGTGGTACACAAGGAACTAGACCGCTCACCATTTAATAACCATGATCAGGACAAGTAGTGCGGTCAAATTTTACCCTGTAACATCATTGGAAAAGCAACTACTGGTGTAACTATGGTCAAACTCTGTGGTACACTAGGAACTAGCCCGCTCACCAT
Organism: Trileptium ribeirensis; assembly: GCA_030248225.1. Taxonomy (NCBI): domain Eukaryota; kingdom Metazoa; phylum Nematoda; class Enoplea; order Enoplida; family Thoracostomopsidae; genus Trileptium; species Trileptium ribeirensis. Next base: position 18,505 of record JASANE010005285.1, on the reverse strand, counting down.
TTAATAACCATGATCAGGACAGGTAGTGCGGTCAAAGCTTCCCTTGTAACATCATTAGAAAAGCAACAACTATTGGTGTAACCATGGTCAAACTCTTTGGTACACTAGGAACTAGACCGCTCACCATTTAATAACCATGGTCAGACAGGTAGTGCGGTCAAAGTTTCCCCTATAACATCATCAAAAAAGCAACTAATGGTGTAACTATGGTCAAACTCTGTGGTACACAAGGAACTAGACCGCTCAACATTTAATAACCATGATCAGGACAGGTAGTGCGGTCAGTTTACCCTGTAACATCATCAAAAAAGCAACTAATGGTGTAACTATGGTCAAACTCTGTGGTACACAAGGAACTAGACCGCTCAACATTTAATAACCATGATCAGGACAGGTAGCGCGGTCAAAGTTTACCATGTAACATCATTAGAAAATGGAAATTCCAAAACCTGCTAAAACGGGTTCTAGCTATGTAAGATGCCGTAATCAATATTACCATTTATTTTAATTTTTATACCATCGCTAGCCACTACTGATCTGTTGTTCACTGTCATATGAAACGGACGAGGAGGTTCCTAGGCTAATTTTAAAATCCTTCTGTTTTTCAAATTAAGGCCTGAACAGTACTTGAGTTTATATATGTGGCACATGAAAAAATATCCTGCTCACTTGAAATTTCCCCCGAAAGTGAACATGCTCACGATTCCCTCAACTTTTGAACGCTGCGAAGACGTCAGCGATACGGGGTTGGGGTTCATGTGAAAACCACGTCCCATGTGCGTGCCCTAACAAAAGCATAAAACTGCTAGCTCGTTCCACCCACTTTTATTCAAGTCAGTTTTAGCAACTGGGAACTTATCTAAAGTTATCTACTGACATGTCATATACTTATCATTGCGTCAAAGAAAATGGTAACGCATGACATGTGTGAGCATGTGTCAGAATGACTGACTGACGCCTTTCGAGCGAGGACACCGTGATACACTAAAACGATCGAAACAGCTAACGAGTAGCGGTCATTTCTGGGTGGTACTGTATCCTTCCTACAGCCGTAGCCGCATTCACTCACCTACGTTGGCTGATTTTGGTTCTTTTTGACGATCTTGTTTGTTCTTCGCGGCGCCTTCAGCATTTGATCTACCGTCGCCTTGAGATTGTTCAATTCGTCCACCGCTGTTCGCTTTACAGATATGATTTTGGCTATGATCTAAGATCAGTGCTCGGCTCGCATATTTGGCAAACGTTTGATTTTGCGCCAAGATATCCGACGATGCATTGATTAGAGGCTTACTTAGGATAAACGAAATTTGACGGCGACTACGAACCCAAAGCTCGATCGGCGTGACAACTACCTAAAAGGAAATGTAGAAAATAAATTTTTAACTATCACAGTTATAATTAACCGCATACGTCGTTTCTCAGGTTACTCCAGTAACGATGGCAAGTGTACCCCAAGGTTCTTTGGGGAAGGTTAATGGCTCACTGTCCAAAGATCTTTAAAGGTATTACATAACTTCCCAAAGTCCTTTCGGATACTTGACTACCCACCGCTTATTTCCAAATATTCGTAAAGACACCCTTCAGGGTAGTCAATACTCTCAAAGAGTCTTTGAGGGAAGATACACGGTGAGGTCCAGGGTGGTAAGATGAAAACCGTCACATCATAGTATGCGAATGTACACGATTATGACTGAATGTCATAATCAGTACGATCGATCAATATCAATTGAGCGCAAGGACGTAACATTGAGGTTTATCATTATGCATGGCAGTGGCGCCGAAAGAATTTCACTATATGGGGTCTGGGTCACACTTTGTTTTTAATGACAGCGTTTGTGGTAAGGTCCCATGAAAAAAAAATTTTTTCAAGACAATCGTTTTCATCATGACAATAAAGAAAAGCATTTTACGGAAATTTGGGGGGATCAGTGATACTCGGCTCCCCCTAGAAATTTCTGTGGCGGCGGCACCCCTGATCGATAATAACGAACCATATATTTATCTACTTGCACAACTGGCGGCCTTCGGAAAAAAGCCAAAAAAATTAAGGCAATCATCCTACTACTATTAACTCGCCTCGATGCTGTAGAAGCCAGATTTTCCAAGTGCCAAAAATATATTTTTAGCATTACACGAAGCAAATACCAACCTGCCACGAAGGTCCATAGGTAGGCGCAATACTACTGAGCAATAAGATCGCAGTCGACGCCGGAACGACAAAATTTGGCGAATGTTCGTTTAAATATTGCCACGCCAGCGGATCGTGTTCGATTGGAACTTTGGGGCGCTGAGTCCACGGTGAATAACACTTTGAAACCTAAACAAATATAAACAAAAACATTTTTAAAAACACCATTTAACTAACCAAAATTAGGACGTTTCAAACTAAATCTTACGAAAATTAAGCAAAGGACATTAAAAAGATTTTCAAATACATATTGTCTTCGGAGCGTATTGTCTTCCCAACTCATTCAGACCCAATTTTCAGGAACATCAAAACGATTTGATTCAGAGCGTAGTGTAACAGAATAGAGATTGTGTTTTGCGGGCGTGAAAGCTTTTAAATTCAGTCTGTGTGTGTGATCCGACATAACTCGAGAACGGCTCAACCGATTTTCATGACTCATTAGAGCAGGCATAGTCGATTTACCATGTACATCTCCGAACGCTTTTTGATTTGATGTCTGGTTCCGGGGTCAAACGTCGAAATGAGGGATTTTACCCCATTTTAGTACCCTTCACGGAAGCAAGGTTATTTTTATCTTAACTTTCGAATTTTTTCTCTCTGGTTGGTTTTATTTGATAATAAGATGATAAATGCCGATGCAACTTGTTTTGTTTTTCTATTCATGCTCAAGTTCTGGAGTTAAGGGGTTTGAGGTATGGCAACGTCGTGGCTCCTCGACCAAAAATTCGAATACTTGTTCTGACGTCCTTGGCGGCTGAAAATTTTCAATTGGGGGGTTTCCGGGCATATATAACTCATTGCCGGTCTTGGCTTTGCTGTCTGACCCATGGTTCCATGGAACGGGGGCATGGCGCCCCCATGGTTCGCGGCCAGAGGTCAAAATGCGGGTTTATCTACTCCATATTAATACGCTTCACAGAAGCAAGGTTATCTTTATCTTAATTTTCGAATTTTTTCTCTGATTGGTGTTATTTCATAGTAAAATGATAAATGCCGATGTCTCATTTGTGTTTTTCGATTAAGGCTCCGGTTCTGGAGTTAGGGAGCTTGAGGTACGGCACCCTCGCGGTTCCTCAATCCAAAATTCGAAAATTTGTTCTGGCGTTTTGGGCAACTGAAAAGTTTCACTTGGGGGGTTTTGGACATGGTAAACCCATTGCAGGTGCTGGTTTTGCTTTGCGAGTCATGATTCCCATGGGTACAAGGTTATATCGCCCCATGGCTTCTCGACCCAAAATTTCTAATTTAATTGTGACGTCCTATGAGGCTGATAGCTTGCACTTGGGGGTTTTCGAGCATGGAAACCTCATTGCCGGTGTTACTTTCGTCCTTGTGCAGTATTGTGTGATATCAACATATAGCATATCGAAGTATGCTTTCGAGAGCTGATTGGCTGTGCACGAAAAAGGCATAGGTTTGAATATGCTTCACTACGTTCTGCTATTTCAATAGAATTATAAGTCATACTTCACGATATGTTTCCTAAGTTGACGCTAATGAAAATCCTGTATGAACGGTGCGCCTGGCAAGCAATATTGTATCACAGCCGTCTATTAATAGAGCAGGATACGCTTTGTTGCGCCATCCATGACACATTATACATTACACTTCAGTTATACAATGTACAACCAAGAAACCCTGATCCAAACTCACAACAATCTGCTATAACGCTCTGGCTACTTCAAACTATCAAAATTATACCTGGGGCCCCCAATTCGAAACTATGGAAACCGGATAAACTTGGTGATGTGATTCCCCCCAGATCATCTGAAGGGGTATTCTGAAGGCTGAATGGCACGCCAGTGGAACTGGTGAGAACATAAAGCACTGTAACCCTCAGAAAACGTTAAAAATGTCTCACTTGGTAACTGATTGCAATTATGGTTACTAAAATGGGAAAATTTTAGTCATTTTTAAGCAAACTTAGAAAAAATTCGCATATTTTTCGCCCATCACACAAAAATTTGGTACTTTTTAGTGCAGCCAGGAAAGTACCTGGGACCGCGAATTGGGAGACCTGAAGAGGCCAAAATACATGGTCGCCCCTCTCTCACCTATTTGGAGAAGCAAGATGACCACTGTAAATTAAATATGTATTATAATATTTATAAGCCTTGAAAGTTGAGCATAAATAAAAGGGCGTAATAACAACTGATATATACTGGATGTAACCGTATTTATCTTTTCATTAGGCTTCGTTATCAAGACATTAAATTGTTGTAGTCACGCAGCGTGAAAGACTGTATTTGAATGATCCACGAATTTTTATAAAATAAATTTTGGAATCAGTACAACTTTTGTGCGAGCTACAGGAAACATTTCACCAACTTTTTCGGACGTATACGGCAAGATCACAGGACGTTCCAATCGAGGTACACACACTGGGGCTGGTCGGCCCATTTCGGCTAAACATCCAATCAACTTCAGCGGACATGGCACGGCGCCACCCATTGATCCAACGGCTTGATCACGTGTGCTCGAACCAATTATTAGCTGACGCTGCGCTGCTTTCTGTCGTCGAAAGCGTTGCTGATTCGCTAGAGCTTCGACGCCGAAATCCATTGGCTGCCTCGAAGACTCAGTGAAGCCGGCAGCTGAACGCCCATTGGCGGTTGACCTGAATCCGTTTTCATCTTCGCTATTATTCGATCCAGCTACCGTTAACACAAAATCGCTCTCGTATGCAAAAACATGCGGATATTGGTTGAGATGTTCTTGAGCTTTGATCTGCCGCAAGATTCGTGTATATTTCGCAGCTTGTGGTGACTAAAACCAATTAACGATGTACTTACTGTACGATACTATACACAATGCCGCTAAACATAAAATACATATTTCATCTTCGAACAACGCGACGCTGGTATTTTGGAACACGCCGCGGCAGAAAAAAGCTAGTAGACGATTAATGGTTGGGCCCATATCACCTTTAGGGGCCGGACGTTATAACGCTAGAAAATAGAACAGCTTAGAGCGGGGGTTCGGGGGCGGCAGACCCCCGACTTAGACTTAGGCGTAGTACATGGCTCATGTAGAAACCTTAGCTTAGGCTAAGACTAAGGCTTAGGCTTAGTATATCGAGAACGGCATAGCATGCATTTTGTTTCCGCCCCTAAAGGTTACAGTGGCCAATGGTTGTATTAGTAAAGGTGAGCTTTGTCATGATAACTCATGAAATGACTTTTGTACATGTGTTCAAAGCTTCGTTATTAATAATGTGTTTGTAATAATCGTCTGTTTTCCCTTGTTTCTGCCTTTATATTCCATGGCAGCACAACAACGATCCTTCACTTGTTTTTCGCCTCTTCCTTTACGTCGTGATTGTGATCGACATCGTAACACCAAATTCATCGTTGTAATAGCTTGCTTTATTCCCGCAACAGCAGCGCCAGCATCAATACAACGACATCAAAGCATGAACATGATCATCATTAACGACAACAACGTCAACAATAATAAAACAACACCATCATCGACAACGTGGTCGCGTTCAAAAGTATTCAGCCTCAACACCAGCACTGCTTAGTGTAACCCGTTGCCACCGCACAACTCGCCAAGTCCTCTCCTATTTCGTGCCCCAATCAACGCCTTGTCGACACGTCACCCAAATATTGACACCACAATCGGGTGAGCAATATTGACATTATTTCTCCAGTCCTTTTCAGGACAAGCTTAGCAGAAGTGGACCATTTTTCAAAAATGATAAAATTGTACAAAAAATGGAAATATTTTATCAAAGCGTGTTAGCTTTGCATTACATTTTATATTAATATCGAAAATGATTTTAGAAAAGAAATTTTTTGAAAAAAATGAATTTGAGAAATTTTGTCGGATTCATGAGAGGAACTAAAAAAAACTGGTCGAAATTCGAAAACGAAAAAATAAATTGAAAATGTATATGATTTATTTACTGTACAAACAACATTTTTCCATGAAATGTAAATATTTTGACACGTAAAAACCCAATAATATAACAACTATTTGCCTTATTTCAAAAAGAAATATGTCACAGCATGCGTCCGGTCGTCCTATACATAACCGGACCAATCTGTCACCAGATCGTTAGCATAGTCCGCTTTCGTGGTCGGACTCCATCAGTGAAATTAATCAGTAAATGCCCTCCGTAGTCGTGTAGAAAATAACCTTCATGCCATACCAATATAAAAGAGCCGTAAATTTAAACGCCAATATAATCAAACAGTTAAAAAAGAGGGGTTGTTCTGACTATCAGTCTAGAATCACAATTAACATATACATAAATCGTATAGGGTGTTGACCACATGGTCAACTTATAAAAAATCAGTAAAGCACGTACAACCGTTAGTTCTTAATAAAGTAAATAAAATCAGAAAAAATTCTAGCAATGAGAAAATCATGGTTCGATAAAAATAACAAAATAACTACAAATTAGCAGTCGTCAATACCCTAGATATAACTCCACGTTTCAACCAAATTAGAGTAATCAAAGGGGAACTCACGACGCGGCGACCATAATTACAGCAACAATCGGCGAGAAAGTTTGAATTGGTAAAAATACACAGACACAGAAAATAAAACCATAATCTTAGCAAAAAATTAACAACTGCTGAATTACTAAAATGGTTTTTAACTTTGTTTCAATCCGTAGCTCCGTAGCTCACCGACTTTTAGCAAATTATGATACTCATTACTATTGCGGTAATTCAACTTGCTGCTCAAGTTTGCAGTTCCCATGTTGCCATTTTGTTTCACAAAACAACCAGCCTTGACCGAGTCAGGGTTAGAAAAACTTGGATATTTCGAGAAGCACCAAGTAGCTACGATTTCTGTTTCCGGGTAGTGCCTGGGGTAAGCAATTCATGATATTAAATTGTTTACAGAAACGGCGAATGCAAACACATAAAGCAAAAGCTGCATCAAAGTCTAAAATTTACCTATAAGTATATATCTTACTCACTCCTTACTGTTTTTACACAATAGTTCTACATAAACAGACTCAGAAGTAATCGAAAAACACTGTCAGAAAATTTATTTACATTATATACAATTTACACTTATTATAGTTAAATTCAGTGTTGAAATTTTACACACCTCCGAGATATTTCAAATTAGGAAATATCATAAAACAAACCTGAAACGTCGTCGTAGTTTGTTCCAAACCACAGTACAAAATGGATGAATTAGGCCATTGTTAAGTTTCTGAGCCATATTTTGCTAAACAAAACGAATACTAGTAACAAAAAGAAAGAAGTATATCGCCGGATTATTTCAACCATAAATATTGCAATTTAGGCAAAAAGTTAAGATTCACACGTTATTTGTTAATTAATTTCGCGCAACGAATATACGCATATGTTAGCCCTTAAAGTGCCATTAATATAGTAGACCAGGGCAAGTAACAGCAGATCGTAAAACGCTTACCAGTCGATATAGATGCAAATCCGACTTTTCACTCCAAAATGTGAATGCCGTTCGCTTGGCAACTTCATTGTACAAATCATATTCGCGGTCAATATTTTCCATCAACTACAATATTATAAAAAATAATATTAATTATTACGAGAAGTGCAAGAATGGCGAGTTTCCGCTCATTGACTCTGTCCGGGAACCAAACTGAGCTTTCCGAGCACCCTTCAAAATTCCAGAGAAACAGTAATATACTAACAACACTGCAGACATTTTCAGCACATAGCAACACTTTGAACGCCCTATTATGAACAATATGGACTCACCAATGTATAAACCACAACTTTCAAGAAAATCTTAATTTCAAGCGTCATTTTTCACAAGCGCTTGTCTTATTGGATATATCCAGTAGAAACAAAATCAATTACGTACTACCAACCTATAGGACCTTCTAGCTCTCCGATTTACACTATCTGAATTTGACAATTTTGACGGAAAAATGTAACATTTTGCACCTACAGAGGGTTTTTTTGCATTTTGCAATGCCCGGCAAAGGTTAAGATAGTGGAGAGTTACCAATGAAACAATGTTTAATGAGTTAAGTAATCGTATCAAACCAAGCTCATCGTTCACCCACAACAAGACTGCCGTCTTTATTTGCTGAAAAATTTTCCCAAAAGCAGGAACTGGAATTCGGAGCCATGAGCTCCGGAATTAACCAGGAGTTTAAAATAGAGCAACATTTAGATTGCAATTGTATTTTATCCGTCGATACTCTGCAACGATTAAGTTTAATTTTAGAACAAAAAAATTTTCAGAAATTAGAGTTGTTGTTTTTTTTCAACTTAGTTAAGCGCAGACAGCTACATATAGCGAGTACTTTGGTTTCGGAACTTGTTTAATACAAAATCAATGATATTTTCGTAATATGTATCCAACACGATAACCGCTGATACGAAGACGATGACAGCTTTAATTCAAATTGAAAACGTCAAGAAGCTACGTTTAGGACCTACGAATACTCCATGAGCGTATTCCTCTTTGCGCAACAGTAAATATAGTGCTTTTCGTATTCTAAGATCATTACCAACATCTATGGTCCATTGGCTTATAATATTGGCGGGATATTCCGACATCCGTTGGTCAACTTGTAACTGCTGATGAAAGCTATTTTTTGTTTTTAAAGCACATTTTTTTCTAAAAGACATTGTCTGATAATCAACTACCAAACTTTCCATAATGTATATCATAGATATTTAGGTAAACGTCTGAAACATATAATGCGCGACTAAACTTAATATGACGGCACTAACCATCCCATTTTGCAATATCCATTTTGAATCCGCATCCGTTGTTATTCGGGTAATGACAGTTCAGTAATAGTGATGAAATAAGATTTGTGTCTGTTCGCGAATAAATTTGGTGTAACTGGCAGATCCTATTATTTATCAGTTAGTGATCGCGAACCAAAGCTTTGTTAGTTACAATCCGAAAACATTTAGTTCGCGAACAAATTTGATGTTCGCCAAGATAAGGGATAAGAGGTTTCTCGACTGACTAGAAAATATTCGATAACTCAAATTTTTACAAGTCAGCGAGGTAATCTTAAGTTTAGTTGCGCATAATCAACATCAAACACTCTCTTGTATTGCGGGGGTTTTTTATAACATGAAGGGTGATCTGTCATTGGCCCTGTGGGAGCACTAACATAATAAACATCACCTCCACTGACCCTAAGATTTTGACTTTTCACGTCCACAATTTTCCCCAACTTTTACTAAAACATTAGATTCTAGGAAAAGCTATGGACACGATCTCTAGTTTTTTCAGTATATTAACATATGGTACAAAACACAATACAGTTGCGAAGGCAAAAACTTTTGCGTAAACATTCTGCAAATCCCAATAATATCAAAATCTTTGACCTACCGTTTTGTACCAAATCCGGTCTTCGTTTCGATGATACTGGCCCTTTGAAACCGTGATGCCGATAAATTTGGCCTGCTCAAACTGACTTAGCATCGAGCGGCGACCCCAGGTAATTTGTGGCATAAAATGTCGCTTTACAGGCGGAGAATGATCGTGGCCGCCCTTTCGCTGCGACGACAACTGTTTCGTGTCTGGAGACTTCCTTTCCTTTGGTTTCAGCTTTGGCGGCCTGAAACAATATAGTAAGTAAAATGAATACAAAACGTCTCCTCATACAGCAAGAACCAAATTAATGGTCATATAAAATAGTAAAACTAGTTCATATGATGTAAATCGGCCAAAAATAGCGAGCTTAGCACAAACAAAATAAAACACGCTCATATTTTACACAATATATGAACAAAAGCAAAAATAATAAAAAAAATACTAAGCAAAAATCATTTACAAACTAGGAAGCCTTTGAAATAGGAATTGTTTTTAGTGCGAACGATTTCTTGTAATCCACCTCATGGTCGCTTAATTTGTCCAGGGACAACAACTGCAGCATTCGGAAGCACTAACTTATTTTCCTCTGCGTTCTTGCAGCCAACAACTCCATACGAAATCCGGATTCAGCAAACACTGAATATTGTTGCCGGAACATAGTATACCAATACTGAAGTAACATATCTGCAACGCATCCAGAAAACGCCTTCTTGGTAATAAAGTGTGTTTACCGAAACTGTGCAAGCAGTATCACAGTTTGTCTCATTTATGGCATTCTGATCAGAAAGTCATCATCATCTAACTTGAAGGTACTGGTTGCCAAACGCTAGTATATATACTGGCCTGTCCACAGTGGGGGGATCTCCCCTTTCCAAATCCTCCATGTTCGTGAGATTTTCCAACATGTCCGTCCCTCCCCCACTCAGCCAAAATGCCCCATGTTCAACTAATTCCAAAATTTTTGATGTCTAAAAAATTGTTTTTTTGCAAATTGTTTTTGAAACATTAATCACCACTATTTATAATGCTAAAAATATCGTTTTTTAGTTTGAAAATACATTCACGGTAGTAAAAATGCATGAAAATATAGAAATATTTAGCATTTTTAAACAAAATTTCTCCCCACTTTCAATTTTCATGGAGGCCCCAAGAAGTTCCCCCACTTTTCGGAGGGCTGTGGACAGGCCAGAAATATATATACTGTTATATTTTTAAACGCACAAGGAACATGCGTGGAACTGAAAGCATTTTGACTTGCAACAAAACGAAACGACCGAGAAATATGTTGCTAACACAGGCGACCATAAAACAGTGCCATAATACGGCTAGAATGTACGGACAGAAATAAAAGCCAATCTTACTCGAACAGCTCGCTAAAGATTTGTTTTTATTTCTGGGTCTAACATTCTAATCAAGCAAAAACAAAGTATTTACTGCTAAAACTAAATCTCTACATACCCTGTGTTTTGAGGTATATTCATTTTCTTGCCCTGAAATAATAAAATTCAATATCCTCCACAAATAAAACGAAATGCTATTATAAATAAGTTTGAATGTACAATTTAATAACGTATTAGTCGTTGGTCTACATCTTGCAAGAATAATATAAATTTTGTGTCCTGTAAGAAAAAATTATTCTTCTCCAACGAAAATTAATTTATTCTGTAAGCAAGTTAGCACTATAGTTAGTCAAGGAAACTCACTATATTGGCACGTCGAATATTCGACTCAAAAATTCAAAAAATTTTTATTTTTAATTCCTCGCAAAATTTGAATGTTAAAATGTTTGTGGCTTTTACGTTATCCTTGTGGTACCAACCTGACCAATATATGTATATATAACCGCTAATGCGATTTTATATAAATTTATAACAGACATGTAGCAAATTTTATTTAAAAATTACTTTAATAAAGTAATATATTATGTTAAGATTAGAGAAACAAAAATTGTTGCCGAACAGATTTTAGCACAGATTTGGTTTCATCCTAAAATCACTGAGTTGACTCTTTTTATTTACGTATTCCCTTCGTAAAGCGATGGAAATATCAAGACATAGTGGAAAAAAATAATTCCTGTTCCCAATTAGCTAGCAATACAACCACCCCGCCTGCGCACCCAAAGATTGCGGAAAAGTTTATCAACTATCAGCAAAACAAGAAATCTTTAATGATAAATTGGGCAAGATGAGAAAATTTACGATGAAAAATTAAAAATTAGCAAAAAACATTTTGGTTACTATCGAGCTTAGCCACCCCCCGCTGGAACCATCGACACTACTTACTAAGCCGACAGACCTTGGATATCTATATACATATACAGTGGATTTTGCCTTGCCCACTGTACACGGTCATAGAGTATTGCGTATTTTATGAAGCAAAAATAACAAGACATCTGATACATGAGTAATAGACACATGTCGTAGTAAAAACATGTTTTACTGCAGCAAAATATTCTACACCTGTATGAAGTAGCTATATACATGAAAAGCTGAAAATACCAAAACAATAGACTTCAAGACCACTTAGACAGCTAGTGTGATAAAATAATGGTCTTGAAAACACACATAATAGGCAAGGACGATGGGAGCATATTTATGCACAACTAAGTAAATCTTAAGAATATCTGACATATAAATTATGTTCCACAAATCACCGTACAATATATCTTGTGCTCTAGCTGGTTTGGATTTTGCTACGCATAAACACTAATACAACAATTTCAGGTATATACTACTGAATAAATCTGCAGATTTTTACGCCATAGATAAAAACTATTCGATTATATATATATACATAATAAATTATCGAATACTCTAACTTTATATCGCTTGATTTTTTCCCATTGAGTCTGGATGGCTGCTTCCCATGGCGAAACGTATGTCTGTTCTGGTTTTTGATTTGTGTTTTGCTGCTGCTGCAACCCGGAAGTGGAAGGCTCCAAATGTTGCAGACGCGGGTTTTTCGACGTTGTCGTATCCGTGAGTGCACTGGTGTTCTTCTAAAACATATGAACAATATTAATTGTAGAAACAAGACGCCACATGTGTCTACACCTAACAAACAGTACAGCTACTAGCTACTCTTTTACTTCGTCAGGAAACTGTAAGCACACATCACATTTGTGAAGTAATTATATAAATAATAATTCAAGAAGTATATAATAATTAATGGTACGACGCGACCGATGTCACCAAGACAATTACGACGCCAATTTAAGAATAACAAAAAATTTAAGTAAATTGTTGGTACTATTATATGTATTATATATACTGCAGGTGGAGGTGTTTCACTTCCATAAAGCCAGGCAGACAAGTAGATCATTGTAAAAACCTCTTAGTTCATGATAAACACTCTAAAATGACCACTAGAATTTCTAATCCCCAACACATAGAGAAATAAACATGCGAAGTGATTTCGGGTTGCTGACTATAAAATTTCCGATTTGTATGAATTGTATCCCGCCCCGAAGTAGCATCTGAAAAGACGAAATTACCCATGTCAAAATCAAATTTTGCGCCAAGATAAAAAAGGCTCTGCAGTGAATGAAATATTTACAGCATGAGCGATGCCCCAAAAGCGATGTATATATGACCGCCACTCCTTCCGACTATTCAGGCAATGCAAAAAATGTATCCATGGTAAAGCGATCTCATGAAAATTATAGATATTTTAGCAATTTTCCAAATTTTGCAATATAAGCGACGTATTATAATCATATCAATTTCCCATATGTTACTGGTCGTTTACTGAATTTTAGGGTATTAAGAAATAGAAATTATTTTATGGTTTTCGACCGTACCGGCATTTTGCACGACTTGGTATTATCAACAATTGTTTAACAGTTTGACAATTTGAGGTCGAAAGGTACATAAACAACTTCGTGTAAAACCATATAAGTACAAAGAAACTACTGGACGATCCTTTTGATGAAAGCGAATAAAGTAATCTCCGGCAATATTATAGATCCTGATAAGTAGAAAAAAATAGTAAAATCAACAGCAACTACAGTATTTATACGACGAAAATTACGAATAAATTCAATATCTGTGCACAGAACGATACATCTCAACCGAAAGGTACTATCGCAATACTTAATATATATAGTTACTTCGCTGCTTTGCAACGCTGAAGGCGGTGGCGATTCAAGCCCATATGGTCCGAAATATTCACAACATCGCAGCAGATGATGATAGTAGCAATTGACCGAGCAAATTTGATATTCATCGGGTGAACTATACAATTTTTCGAACGACAGCTGAGTAGCCATCATAAAAATTGTAAGCAATTTCAAATATATAAAAACCAATTCACTAAAACGAATATTATTTGTAATGCAACAGAACGCTGCAAAATTTCAATTTATGCTATGCTTAAATATATGTGGTAAGCCATAATTACACGTCATAAAGATGAACCAGATATTTGACAATTAGACCAGGCTTGTTGGTCAAAACTTGATAGTTGGTGGCGTTTGCTCAACATTTTACCCAAACCCCAAGTCTGGCGTCTAGCTGAGCTCCAGTGTCTTTCGGCACGAGTAGTGAAAAGATTCTTAACGTTGTGACGTCGTTATAAAAATCGTTGTTCCTGCCATAGCAAATTCAACACCGAACTCGCTGGACGATTGGAGAGAATGCATTGGAAACGGTGGACTGTAATGGCTGACTGATTTATCATGGTCGCTGCAACGATCCCGACTAATCGATGGAACGATATGGACATTACCTTCTTTTTCACATAACCATATATGTTTGCATATTTAACCCACCCCTCTCCCCTTATTCTATTTCCTATAAAATTACCTTTTATGAAAATTTCCATTTTCTCCATTTTCCTACATTTTTCAAACACTTCCCATTTATTCAACACTTAATCCTCCCCTACCAAATTTCTAATTCATACTTCCCTACCTGCCCTCTTCATCATATTTAAATTTCATTCTTAAACTATTCCTACGTTTTCTAAACCAAACCTCACCCTGCTACGTTTTTCTTCAAAATTTCTCATTTTTAAAATTTTAACTAAATTCCCCTTAAATTATACTCCTATACTAAATATAACTATTTATATGCATAATACTATTAATATATATACTACTTACACAGTACAGGGTATCGTATGTGACGCCTATTGGCGTTGCATATTATTAATGGATATACTCGTTTATGATGTTATATTGGATTTGATTATTATTGGGAATTATTGATTAATGACGATTTTAAAATGCCGACGAGGATGACCTAGCTAGGATTCGAGACGTAGCATTACGAGTTTTGATATGGTTTGTTATGTTAATGGCTAATGAATGATTGACTTGCGTGGTCACAATGGCAGTTGTGTTTTCAGAGCTGTGAATTTAATCTGTATGAATAGTTACGCACAAAAGACGAGCTACCTACTTTTACGATGACTTTCGCGTGTTTTTCGGAGAGCTTTGTTTTTGTTTCAAACAGTGCAAGGCGGCTATTTTGCGCTGTTTTGGCGGAAGTGCTAAGCTATGAATTGTTCTAAAATTAACTCCTCTGATGTTTAGACAAACTAGTTGTGAAGTTCAGCGAGGCGTTTATTCCTGTTACGACGAGTGTTTCACAGATTCGACTAGGCGTATAATATTTGCATTGTATGAAGTCCAATTACGGCAGTAATATACGTTCAATTATGTTCCTACCGGACGTTGTATGGACAGCCTGTATTGATTATATGCGCTTACATCACGGTAGCTAATTGGTAACGGTACCTTTAAGACATTATTCACAGTACAATTGTATGATGTACTACTATTTGCTACAGTTCTGGTAACCTAATAGACTAGGAGCTCAGTGTAATTTCTAGTAGGTTCTGGTGATAGCGAACATCGGTAACGAATCGTAAACGTTATTGTTTTAATATTATCCGAGGTGTTCTTGTGGTGATAACTGTGGAAGGGCTACAGTGTCCTTATTGGGAACTCATTGGAATTAGCGCTAATAATATATATCGAGTTCGTACCAACAAGCAGAAGGTAGCCGGTACATAATGTAAAGGTGAAGTATCATTGACGGACACGTTGTTATTACGTAGATGCGTACATAAATGTCGACGGCAATGTCAGTGGTCATGTAAAATAATGTTATGCGTGAAGAATACGAAGTGTTATACTGTAAGGCCTTTAACTTAACGTTTCCCCAGCGAATTATATCACTCGGATGCTAGCTTCAACAGTTGTTACCATTTAAATCACCAGTGCGTCCTTCTAACAGACAAACAGCACTGCTCTAGATGTGCAACCACCCTCGCTGCAACATTGGCATTTCATTACGTTAGTGAATAAACCATTGTAATCAATTGGCTGTCGTCGTCTATTGACGAGAGCGTAATAGAACCTAATACTTGATCCATAGAGCTGTTACTACAGAGGTTAATCTAGGAGCAGGCAATACTAAAGAGCCTATCAGCACTTTACTAGCACGCTAGACCACGATCTAGCGCACTCCAACTACTATGGAGCTAGAATATTTGGTGGCCAGAATTGTACTTAAATTGTGTCATTAGTATGTTATAGTAGCTGCTGGGGGTCGGAGCATCGCGTAAGCTCATAACACTGCCGGGCAAAACAATCCAGCCTCGACAATAACAATATAATTATTTATTACTCAGATATTAAAGTACCTATTTATGCAATGTTTGCAAACACTGAAATGTCACTCTTTAACCAAAATCGTTAATTATAAAGTAGAGCTCACAATCTCCACACACTCCCGAACCACGCGCAATTCTCTTGCGCCTGTACTACAATGATTAACGAGCCAGAAAAATACCACAAAATCCAAGACGGCAACTCCAAATTCAAACGTTCATCCTCTAAGCTATTGCTGACACGCAACTCGAACACTAGTACACAGAAAGTATGGCTACCGTCTAAATTGATAGCTACGTGACCCAAGAGAAATAATTAATGATATAAGAAGCAATATAATAATTAATGAGGACGATCTCAGCCGCTGTACCGATCAACTGCTCAAAATCAACCGAAAACAACTTAAGTCATATTAGCTAATAAAATCTTTTCATACAAGTTATGCAAGTTAAGCCAAAAAATCAACAAAATTTTAGATCAACTAACTTAAGATTTTGGATGATGGTGAAATGGGAAACATATAAGCAAAACCTTGAAAGCCCATTTATGATTTTGGTTGAGGTTTTGGTTTGTTTTTGGGGTATTTGGGTGGGTTTGGACCCGAAAATCCACTGTGTAGACTGGGAAACACCTGACAGTAGCCTGGGAAACACCTGACAGTAGCCTGGGAAACACCCGACAGTAGCCTGGGAAACACCCGACAGTAGCCTGGAAAACACCCGACAGTAGCCTGGGAAACACCCGATAGCAGCCTGGGGAACACTCGATACCAGCCTAGGGAATACTCGATAGTAGCCGGGGAACCCCGACAAATCCCACTAAAGTTTCCTTATCTTCCTTATCTTAACTAGCTAAACAATTACCTAAACTTTCGTCTTTTTTGTCTTAATAACATTAATCATTTTTCCACTAGGCCAGATAACCCTGAGGGGAGAAAATATAAAGCAGACCATGCCGTTCTCGGTATACTAAGCCTACGCCTTAGTCTTAACCTAAGCTAAGGTCCTTATATGAGACATATACTAAGCCTAAACCTAAGTTAAGGGCTACCGCATCCCAAACCCTCCACTCTAAACTGTTCTTATTCCGTAGACATGAGCCCTTGTTTTCTAACGTTATAAAACGTACCGCCTCTTAAGGTAAGCTGTGAGCTTCCTCTTATATAATACTTATTAATGATTATCTAAAAAACGTGGTATTATGAAGGGTTAACGTTATCAATTTGCATAGCTTAGTCCAACGCGCATCTGCCTGTTGAATGCTAAGGCAGTGATTTATTCTTTGCAGCTGTTCTTCGGTGACTTCTTTACGTCACGAGGCACCCAGTCCAATCTACCGACAGCTTGTTTGCAATACAATATTTTATAATTGTAAGGGTATCCGTGTATAAAATATTTAAGCCCGGATTCTCTCGCGAAGCACATTTCCGCATGCATAAATAAAGTCATCAACATTGAAGTTCTAGAACACCTATCGATATTTCCAATGATAAAAAAGACAATGATTTTCGAAATTTATATTAGATATAGATTTAATGCTTAGTAAATATACTCAAGACATTCCACCCTGGGTTGGGGCAGATTCAGCGATATGAGCGTAGTAAATGTATGGGATGAATATCGAGTGTATTTTCCGTTATTTGGGATAAATTGACGAAACTTGACGAGCTATGAGACATTCAAGATTGTGCAACGTGTCACACCATTGTCCCACAGTCAGCCGCGACTATAGCTAATAATCCGTTAGTGTCAGAGTTAATACTATGGACAATGGCAGAGTATCACAGCGGACAATTTAATTTATTCCCCATAGTCGAGATAGGCTATATTAAAACAGTTTAATACTGAGCTTGAGCAAAACCGAGTCTCGTGGGATACCCTTAGACAAATTTTATATGGTCATTCTCGACTACAGGAAATAAATTAAATTGTCCGCTGTGACACTCTATCACTGTCCATTGAGCGTCAACTGTGACAATAGTGGATTATTGGTTATAGTCGCGGCTGACTATGGGACAATGGTGTGACACGTTGCACACACGTTACCTTGAATGTCTCACTAAATCGATTGAGTCCTCTCTTGACGCTCTGGGACAAAAGCTCGCTGCCATAGTCACGTTTAAATGTGTCCAAAAATTCCGGCATTTGGCAATATTGAAAAATTGGCGTGGCCGATATCAAATCGGCGAGGCCGAAAAATTGGCGTGGCCGACAAAAAATTGGCGTAGCAGAAAAATTAAGGCGTAGTGGTTTAGAAGTAGAGCATTGCCGAGCCGACATTGACAACTGTGCAGTTGATATGTTATGCGCCACAGAAACACACACAATAACGACATAATGCAGCGTTTACGTTATAAAGCATCCCCCATGTGAAAGTTTTGCCTACCCTCAGTGTCTCTGCCACCA
>JASANE010005282.1:0-15133 GCA_030248225.1 Trileptium ribeirensis | reverse complement strand
AAGGAACGCCACTTTTTAAGAAACGACTTAATGCAACAAGCCTTAACAAGGGACTGAGTTCTTCGATAGATAAAAGTTTTTCAACCCGTATTCATGTAACCAATTGCTAAGTTTGTAAGTTTTCAGGTTACAAAATTTATTCGCTGGCATTTTGTGCGGCAAAACATGAGCTTCATCTAGTTTTATAAAAAATCGCAGATTCAAATCTGATTTTTTAAAAGTTTACAGAGACTTACATTGGCCCGACTATAAGTTAGCCAGAATATATTTATATCGTCGGAATTCCTATAACATGAACTGTCTTTTTCGGCATACTTTAATATTCAATGAATTATTTAGGAATAAAATCAGTTTTCAAATTTTTTAGCAAATTTGTGTGTTAAGAAATGATACCATTTAAAGACTGCAGCAGTCATTGAAAAATGATGAACAATTCATTTGCTGTTTTTAATTATGGTATCTGGAACATTTGCAGTTCACAAACTTGTATGAATTATGATTCATCATTATCTAAACCTCAGCGGATCTTCAAAAAATACAGGATGCCGGTTGCACGTTTTCATGCGTTCCAAGTTTTAAATATTGATATCAGCACAAAAGCTGGTTCAGAATAGATGTTTAGGTTCAATGATATTCGGTCCCATGAAACATAAAACGCAATTTGTTGGCTATAAGAATTTAAAGAGCCATCGTAAGGCACTCTGCGTTTTGGCAGCGGATGTGTCCGAAGTGATGATTTGGAAGATCTATACTTGTCATTTTATTGTGTCTGGAACACCTTCAAATTTTATAAACTTGCGAGAGAGTACAAATTAATTTTCGAAAAGTGTTATCACGACTTTGTGCGAGATTCAGAGAAATCGATTACGTACTAATGCGTACTGTCACCGATGTTATCTTTGCGACAATTTTGAGCACCTTTCAAATTCTGAAATTGTAGGGTGTCGTAAACACCATACTGTGATAAATTGATGCTGTCTCCTACACCATTTGTCTCATCGTCGTATGTATGTGCAGTATACCAATGATGTTCTAGAGTCGGTAGATTATTGCCAGACAAAATTTACACATGCTGGGTACTATATAAATAAGTGTCGCATTAGGACAACCTGCGTTTAGATAGGTACATTCAATGATTTACACTGTGCCGATCTATATTGTAGTACACATTTCGCGACAATTTCCGCCGAAATTTCAGAGAAATAGCAAGAAGATGACCATCATTACGCCATGACATGATCGTCCTGACAGCAACTGTTATGACCGCACTGGCTTTGCTAGTGCTGCATTTGAACTCTATTCCATTCACCCTTTTCCGCTTGAATTAATGTGTATGTCGACGATGTTGAGCAATCTTTTAACGCAGCAGCGGATTAAAATTGAATAGTTTGGCTGCGCGCGTGTTCGCTACCCACTACGCTATTTAATATGTGTGACTCAGTTCCTTAAGGAACTTTGCAAAGCAAGCGTGCAAAACCCATCCTGGCCAACTCGGTTTTAGCACATCGCATCACAGTGTACGCTTCGCATCACAGTGTACGCGGTATCAAAAGTGTGACTTTATGCGTGAGCGTTAATCGAGCGATAGTATGATCTTTGATTAACCATTTCTTGAATGAATTTATACGTATTTCGTACAATGTTCCGCAAAATTTTTCCGAAATAGTTGATTGAACCAATAGTTGTCAAGCCACTACACTATTTAGAAATTGTTATTTTGTTCCTTAAAAGAACCAACGCACTCCCCCGACGAACTTGGTCAGCGCATCTGTATACTGTATAACACGTATGGCACTACGCAGGAAAGGATTAAAGAAAATATATATAGTTAATTTAGCATCGCAACGCTCTTAGATACATTATACGCCAAATTTCGGCGTAATGCCAGACTACTCGTGCGAAACTTCAGCCTTGTTCTATCTATACTACTGACTTTAAAGAAATAGCTGAAAAGATCCACGAGCGATCATACATTGGACCAGCCGGGATTCGAACCCGGATATCTAGCTTGCAAGTCTAGCGCGCTACCATTACACCACAGGCCCCAATCACTGCGTGTTAGCTACGCTATATATGCTAGCGTAGTGAGATGCTACATAGCTGGTAATAGATATTTATTAAACACACCACCAATCCCGATTTATATTAATCTAAGCGGAGCGCGCAAGAGTATATATAAGAAAATATATATAGAGTTAATTTAGCATCGCAACGCTCTCAGATACATGATACACCAAACATCTGCGTAACGTCAGACTACACGTGCGAAACTTCAGCCTTGTTCTATCTATACTACTGACTTTAAAGAAATAGCTGGTAATAGATATTTATTTAACACACCACCAATCCCGATTTTATATTAATCTAACCGGAGCGCGCAAAAGTATATATAAGAAAATATGTATAGAGTTAATTTAGCATCGCAACGCTCTCAGATACATGATACGGCAAACATCTGCGTAACGTCAGACTACACGTGCGAAACTTCAGCCTTGTTCTATCTATACTACTGACTTTAAAGAAATAGCTGGTAATAGATATTTATTTAACACACCACCAATCCCGATTTTATATTCCTCTAACCGGAGCGAGCAAGAGTATATATAAGAAATTATATATAGAGTTAATTTAGCATCGGAACGGTCTCAGATACATTATACGCCAAACTTCCGCGTAACGTCAGACTACACGTGCGAAACTTCAGCCTTGCTCTATCTCTACTACTGACTTTAAAGAAATAGCTGGTAATAGATATTTATTTAACACACCACCAATCCCGATTTTATATTAATCTAACCGGAGCGCGCAAGAGTATATATAAGAATATATAGAGTTAATTTAGCATCGCAACACTCTCAGATACATGATACGCCAAACGTCTGCGTAACGTCAGACTACACGTGCGAAACTTCAGCCTTGTTATATCTATACTACTGACTTTAAAGAAATAGCTGATAATAGATATGTATTTAACACACCACCAATCCCGATGTTGTATTCCTCTAACCGGAGCGATCAAGAGTATATATAAGAAAATATATACAGAGTTAATTTAGCATCGCAACGCTCTGAGATACATTATGCGCTAAGCTTTCGCGTAACGTCAGACTACACGTGCGAAACTTCAGACTTGTTCTATCTATACTACTGACTTTAAAGAAATAGCTGGTAATAGATATTTATTTAACACACCACCAATCCCGATTTTATATTAATCTAACCGGAGCGCGCAAGAGTATATATAAAAAATATATATAAAGTTAATTTAGCATCGCAACGCTCTCAGATACATGATACGCCAAACTTCTGCGTAACGTCAGACTACACGTGCAAGCCTCAGCCTTGTTCTATCTATACTACTGGCTTTAAAAAATAGCTGGTAATAGATATTTATTTAACACACCACCAATCCCGATTTTACATTCCTCTAACCGGAGCGAGCAAGAGTATATATAAGAAAATAATATATAAAGTTAATTTAGCATCGCAACGCTCTCAGATACATGATACGCCAAACTTCTGCGTAACGTCAGACTACACGTGCAAAACCTCAGCCTTGTTATATCTATACTACTGACTTTAAAGAAATAGCTGGTAATACATATGTATTTAACACACCACCAATCCCGATTTTACATTCCTCTAACCGGAGCGAGCTAGAGTATATATAAGAAAATATATATAGAGTTAATTTAGCATCGCAACGCTCTTAGATACATTATGTTTCAAGCTTTCGCGTAACGTCAGACTACACGTGCGAAACTTCAGCCTTGTTCTATCTATACTACTGACTTTAAAGAAATAGCTGGTAATACATATGTATTTAACACACCACCAATCCCGATTTTACATTCCTCTAACCGGAGCGAGCTAGAGTATATATAAGAAAATATATATAGAGTTAATTTAGCATCGCAACGCTCTTAGATACATTATGTTTCAAGCTTTCGCGTAACGTCAGACTACACGTGCGAAACTTCAGCCTTGTTCTATCTATACTACTGACTTTAAAGAAATAGCTGGTAATAGGTATTTATTTAACACACCACCTATCCCGATTTTACATTCCTCTAACCGGAGCGAGCAAGAGTATATATAAGAAAATAATATATAAAGTTAATTTAGCATCGCAACGCTCTCAGATACATGATACGCCAAACTTCTGCGTAACGTCAGACTACACGTGCAAAACCTCAGCCTTGTTCTATGTATACTACTGACTTTAAAGAAATAGCTGGTAATAGATATTTATTTAACACACCACCAATCCCGCTTTTATATTCCTCTAACCGGAGCGAGCAAGAGTATATATAAGAAAATATATATAGAGTTAATTTAGCTTCGCAACGCTCTCAGATACATTATACGCCAAACTTCCGCGTAACATCAGACTACACGTGCGAAACTTCAGCCTTCTTCTATCTATACTACTCACTTTAAAGAAATAGCTTTTAATAGATATTTATTTAACACACCACCAATCCTGATTTTATATTCCTCTAACCGGAGCGAGCAAGAGTATATATAAGAAAATATATAGAGTTAATTTAGCATCGCAACGCTCTCAGACACATTATTCACCAAACTTCCGCGTAACGTCAGACTACACGTGCGAAACTTCGGCCTTGTTCATTCTATACTACTGACTTTAAAGAAATAGCTGGTAATAGATATTTATTTAACACACCACCAATCCCGATTTTATATTCCTCTAACCGGAGCGAGCAAGAGTATATATAGGAAAATATATAGAGAGTTAATTTAGCATCGCAACGCTCTCAGATACATTATACGCCAAACTTCCGCGTAACGTCAGACTACACGTGCGAAACTTCAGCCTTGTTCTATTTGTACTACTGACTTTAAAGAAATAGCTGGTAATAGGTATTTATTTAACACACCACCAATCCCGATTTTATATTAATCTAACCGGAGCGCGCAAGAGTATATATTAGAAAAAATATATAGAGTTAATTTAGCATCTCAACGCTCTCAGATGCATGATACGCCAAACGTCTGCGTAACGTCAGACTACACGTGCGAAACTTCAGCCTTGTTATATCTATACTACTGACTTTAAAGAAATAGCTGGTAATACATATGTATTTAACACACCACCAATCCCGATTTTACATTCCTCTAACCGGAGCGAGCAAGAGTATATATAAGAAAATAATATATAAAGTTAATTTAGCATCGCAACGCTCTCAGATACATGATACGCCAAACTTCTGCGTAACGTCAGACTACACGTGCAAAACCTCAGCCTTGTTATATCTATACTACTGACTTTAAAGAAATAGCTGGTAATACATATGTATTTAACACACCACCAATCCCGATTTTACATTCCTCTAACCGGAGCGAGCTAGAGTATATATAAGAAAATATATATAGAGTTAATTTAGCATCGCAACGCTCTTAGATACATTATGTTTCAAGCTTTCGCGTAACGTCAGACTACACGTGCGAAACTTCAGCCTTGTTCTATCTATACTACTGACTTTAAAGAAATAGCTGGTAATAGGTATTTATTTAACACACCACCTATCCCGATTTTACATTCCTCTAACCGGAGCGAGCAAGAGTATATATAAGAAAATAATATATAAAGTTAATTTAGCATCGCAACGCTCTCAGATACATGATACGCCAAACTTCTGCGTAACGTCAGACTACACGTGCAAAACCTCAGCCTTGTTCTATGTATACTACTGACTTTAAAGAAATAGCTGGTAATAGATATTTATTTAACACACCACCAATCCCGCTTTTATATTCCTCTAACCGGAGCGAGCAAGAGTATATATAAGAAAATATATATAGAGTTAATTTAGCTTCGCAACGCTCTCAGATACATTATACGCCAAACTTCCGCGTAACATCAGACTACACGTGCGAAACTTCAGCCTTCTTCTATCTATACTACTCACTTTAAAGAAATAGCTTTTAATAGATATTTATTTAACACACCACCAATCCTGATTTTATATTCCTCTAACCGGAGCGAGCAAGAGTATATATAAGAAAATATATAGAGTTAATTTAGCATCGCAACGCTCTCAGACACATTATTCACCAAACTTCCGCGTAACGTCAGACTACACGTGCGAAACTTCGGCCTTGTTCATTCTATACTACTGACTTTAAAGAAATAGCTTTTAATAGATATTTATTTAACACACCACGAATCCCGATTTTATATTCCTCTAACCGGAGCGAGCAAGAGTATATATAAGAAAATGTATAGAGTTAATTTAGCATCGCAACGCTCTCAGATACATTATTCACCAAACTTCCGCGTAACGTCAGACTACACGTGCGAAACTTCAGCCTTGTTCATTCTATACTACTGACTTTAAAGAAATAACTTTTAATAGATATTTATTTAACACACCACCAATCCCGATTTCGATTTGATATTCTTCTAACCGGAGCAAGCAAGAGTAACAGTGCAGACTAGACGTTTAACAATATAGTGGCTCCCGATATGTTTATGTGGTATGATGCTTCATATTCGTCTATTAACTGAGTCTACAGCTGCCCGCAACGATGCTCAAAGAATTAAATCTGTTTTTGATCGATTAAGTGCATCCAGTAAAAAGTTTATAATTATTGAGCTGCGTAAGACTCTGACAAAGTGTTCAAGCGTGAAACCCTTAAGGTACAAATGCAGGCTAAGCGAGATTGCAATACAAAGTGTACTGGTGCTTAGGAAGTGACCTGCGGTATCGAATTACACTAGCCGAATAGCAGCAAATGTCCTGTCTGGCGCCATAGTATTTATTCAGATAATACAACTAAATTGCTTGGTTCTTATCATAAAGAATTTGTGTTAAACATTGCTTTACAATCAACGTCATGTTGCTAGCTGCTTCACAAATTTTGAAACTTGATATAACTGGCTTTAGCAAGTAAATCTTAACATCGTGACAAGCAAAGGTGCTGTAATGCAAAAGAATATATAATGCTTAATAATTTCCCTTGTTCCTTCTTAAAACAATTTGTGTTATTTAAATTCCGTTATTGGCTGGCTTCTTTAAATGATGAAATGCAAGGACTTAAAGAATAAAATTATGTTTTCTGTCATATTTCAACAAAACGCGTTCTGCTTTACATAAAATTTTGCCCATAATAGTAATGGGCCGTACGAAAAAGCTGTTCGCTTTTCGTTGCCCTATACGTCACTATGAAAGCAGTGCAACTAAATTTGTGCTGGTTCCTTAAGTGATGCTTTTAATTTGAAAGGTGTGCCTCAAATAGTGCCCTTAGTCTTACTTGCCTTAATTAATAAATTATGGAGGAGTGCAAATGAGATACGCAAACTAGGGAGAGTGGAAATTGTGGAAAGTGCAATAACAAGCAATATAGGCAGATACGAATCCTACAATTTAGATATTTGGGTTACTACATGACAGTATTGTGCCCTAATAAAATGTATCTCCATCGTCTCTGCACATATTTATGTCTATTCTCAATATGTATCATCAATTTTCTTGCTCCAAATCTAACAAATATTTAGCATTTGTCTCGATAGGCCTCCAATTTGCAAGAAATGTATAGAACATAAAATTGTTTTCTATTTGATATAGGTCATATCTTAGCCAAAAATTTTTACCATGAACGCGACAATAATTATGTTAATTGCGCAATATTGTAATAGCATCTTTATAATTCCCAAACTGTTTTAGGTAGCGAGAAATGTTAACTACTTTGTGGCTTCAAATATCTGTAATTTTTACCTCAAATTATAGTCAACTTTGACGAAAATTAATTTATTTCCTAATGAACAAACATATGTTTATTAAACTGAATGCTTTGAAATCTAGAGCTTACTTGTATATACGCTTGCGTCCGGATCGACTTTATACAGATCTACTAAAATGATCTCAGTGAGCAGTTACAAATGCATTAAAAGCAGGGTATGGATTTACTGAAAGGTATCGAAACAAAAATGTAGCCTATCGCTAGTTGTTAAGGAACGCAGTGACAAATTCCCCTATTATGCCTCTCATATACACGGAAAATTAAAAATGTAACTAACAGCTGCGACAATCTAATGTGCCCTTTCTTTGTCTAAGCGAGAATTAATTTTGCATTTGTTCGCTACTACACCCTCTGATATATCCAGGGCAATAGCAATTCGCTATGTAAAAAACCATATGAAAACCAATCGGAATCAGCGTGATTACCTGGTGAACTCATATTACAAATTGCATTTTGTTTAAACTTTAAAGCTTACGAAAATTGTATTCGACATTACGGGTCTTAAATTAATTTTCTCCGCCTAATAGACATTTATCTGTGAAAAATAGGCACGAATCGGCTTCACAATATTTGAAAGCATAGATTGTCAAGCCCACTCACAATGCCGTTATTGACAATTTATTTGCAAACACAGTCATAATACAATTTACAAATTTGTATTGTCTATACCGCTATTATAACAATATTCAAGATCGTCCTTACAACATGCTAAACCTATACCTGGGCCAGAGGCCTTCGCCCTCACCCCCTCCCCTTCCCCCAGAGAAGGGAGTGGCGCGAAAAAAGCGGCCCTAGAAATGATATGAGTAAAAGTCAATTCTTGAATGGTGCCTTGAGCACAGCGTATCCCAAGAAAACGGCGGCTCAGACCTTTGCACAGCACAGGCAGCGTTGTCACAGATATGGCTGGCATACGAAGTATACATCCAAAGCCATCACACTGACTCTTGTACGATGGAACATACCCGCAACGCTACTATGCCGTAAACAGTGACATATCATGTTAATATAATTGTTTCTCGGTCACGGTAAGTTTAAAACAGTAAATAATGAATGCATTAGCGTGCCGCGCGAACCTTACATTAACAGTCTGGCCGTGTTAGGCACCTGCCAACTGACATAGATCCATCATGGCCGACCTCAGCAGGGCATTCATCATTCGCTGTGAGTGTCACATTACGTACTATTCGATTGTGTTAGGTGACATATAAATAAATTATGCACTAAACTTAAGGTTTCGGTTTAGTTTGTGAAGCGTAAATGGCATAGTTCTGTAGTTTGGAGTGCCCCATTATGTGATCTTACAGTTCTGTCATAAATAAACAGAACACGAACCACTATTATCGGCAATGAAGCTACTTTTAATTGACATTTGTGGGGTTTAAGTTATTTTAATCGTTTCTTAACCTTCGCATTCATACGGTGAGCTGCATTTCAAGGTCCAAGTGCGGAAATATCGTAATACTTTGAACGAGACCACTGGAGTCTGCTAAATATATAACACAAAACAGGAAACTGCAAACAAGGTGACGTCCAGCAATATCTGACGTAACCTAGTACATCGTACACCGTAAAACGTCTCCGGTAAGGGCCAAATATCTAAGATCACAAAAAAAGCATCGCTCTAAAATGATCTTATTTTCCGAGGCTGGTTGGGATAGATTCAATATTTGTACTGCGATTGGCGCTACAGCATTTCGCGAAATAGTGCGGCGAATGCATGCATATTAATGATATATGCCGCATATTGATGAACGGAGAAACATTTGAAGACACATAATTTACAAGAAATATGTACGTAATGTGTGAGTGCACTTTATGTGCGTACACATGGGTTGTTCTATCGTCAAGTCAGTTCACGATTGTAAAAGTGATGAACGCGAACAAGTCACGGTTTTCTTTTATGTACGCGTACACGATTTGCGATGTTGCAACCCGTTGGCGCTGTTTGCGGTTACTATTGTGCGATCTAGTATCGCACTTTGCTGCCCGCGTACAAATGCAGAGGCGATTACCACTCTTGTTTTGCTTCGTATGCTATAATACATAAATAGACCGTGAATGTTGTCTAATCCATAATGTCATTTGATGAGCGCGAACAAGCGCGCGAGATGGACAAATGTGTGCGAACGGAAATTCCATTCGTACATCACAGAGCCCATATTAGCGTTCTCAAAAAATGCGAATACCAACAGCAAAAATGTGAAAGCGAATTTCTGCGCAAA
Source organism: Trileptium ribeirensis (assembly GCA_030248225.1). NCBI lineage: Eukaryota > Metazoa > Nematoda > Enoplea > Enoplida > Thoracostomopsidae > Trileptium > Trileptium ribeirensis. Next base: position 5,141 of record JASANE010005282.1, on the reverse strand, counting down.
TCAATTCGTCATTTTGGCAAAATAACAACCTTTAGTGTACACACCTAAAGTGAGCTCACGCATAATCAGCACCGAAAATTTAACATTTTAACAAAATTTTACATATCCTAGAAAAATTTCACAAAATTTTATATTATTTGAATAGAGGCCACATCCTAGTTGGATACGATCTGGTATAGCCGCGGCCTGTCTGTAAACCGGTCGCCGTATAAACCAGTTGGTGGAAGAAAACGGAAACTTCAGCCTATGGTCAACATTACGATCTTTCATCTCATCTCATAAACTGGTTTTCGTACAATATTACAGTTATATTTTAAAACGCATGAACATTACTACCAAATAAATGTCAAATTCGTTTTAATATATAATTACTTTGCCAAACCAATTCGCAGCTATCAATGTCTAAATGGGTTTAATATTTTCACAATGCTTTGACGAGCGAACAGATTTAAGTTCAGGAGTCACAGGTAGTGACGTACCTATTAGCTTAAGCGCCGTCGAGGCTAATGGCGTACCGGTATCGTGCGATGGACATAATCAGAACACGAATGTCGCTCATCTGACTACAGAAACTAAATCTTATTCTTGGTACGTTTTTACTTTTACACCGTTACGATTTAATTTCGCAATTGTGACAGTTCAATACATCATAAAATACAGTGGAATTTAATCCCACGATTTTACGTTTATACAATTTTGGCCTATCCACTAAACTACTCCGTCTCTATTTCCTGTAATTCCCAACTAAATGACATAATATCAGGATTCCTGCCACAATACACTATATTATATGATATAATGCTAAAAAACATAGGGAGATTTATGTGACACAAATCGCAAAAAATTAGTAATACTCAAGCGAGGCTAAAACGGAGCGAGCGTGGCTTCATTCTTAAGTAATCATTTTTAATCACCTGTAACAGGTTGTGTTTGTTATATATGCCACCCGAAACCATCTTGAAACTTTAACTCATTGAAAAGTCGACATTAAACCCAACAAAAACAACTGACAATGTATGAATGACTTGTGCTGGTATCTACATAACCAAACCATCGTATTCAGCATACCAGAAAGCTTATATAGACAATTCTTGATGCCTATACGCAAGACATAACTAAAGAAGTGAAGACAGAATATAATCTTGAAATCGGATTCATTGACCATAAACCCACTGATAATACACAAAAGGCATGAAATCACGAAATACATAACAAAAAATGAAAATTCGCCAAATTTTTCAAATCGAGTGAGTCGACGGTAAAACCCTACAAACCCCATTAAAGGGTATAAAATAGCTAAGTTGGGCTTCTAGTAGTAAAACCATCATACCCAGCGCGTATGGTAATCTAATAGACACTCGTGTTACCGTAAAAACACGCAACAACATGTCGAAAATTAAAAAATAACTTTCTGGATCGATGAAAAATATTTTGGCCCACAGTGGTACAAAAATGGTTGTACAAAAAGTCGAGGTCTATAAAAACTTATAGGTCTCGTTGAGCTGATTCTGCTTGTGGTATCGGTTTCTGGATGCCTAGCCTGTGTTGCGAGATATGCGCTACGAAATACTGGTACCCATATGGCCAAATTCGGCAAAGAACCTTAAAACCTGTTTTTTGACATTATAACTCCTGAAGATGGGGTCGGAGCTGTTCAAGTTCAACTAAACGGCACATCTTCATCACTTTTACTATCGTATCAAAATTTTGTCGAAATCCGTCTATCGAAAAATGAGTTATGAATGACACAAATAGACAAAATTTTTTTACGATTTTCCTCTAGAGCTCCCAGTGGAAACTCCGGTTCCTTCACTCGCTGCGTTTCCAGTGACCCAATCAGTTTTATAGGAATCATTGAAAACTGGATGAATACTAATCATTTACTAATAAAGTTTAGGAAAATTGACAAAAAAATGAGCTTATAAATTTATTGAGTTATAAATTTGACTTACTGCCTTTTTCAATATAGAACCTGACAAAAACTACTAAAACGCCTAAATGGCAAGATGCAAAGAAAATGTTTCTACATTTGCTTGAATTCTTAAAATTTATTAGCCAATTCTATATACATATATTTAGTTCTGTTTTTATCAAATTTCGAAAGCGCAATAGAATCAAAGACACTGCGTTTTATTCGCAAATTTAACAAGTGAAATACTTGGTTTTTTGCTTTAAGTAAATAAATTGTCAAGACATTTTGATTTTCCGATGTCAAACTGAAGCTGTGTCTTTGATTCTATTGTGCTTTTTAAATTTGATAAAAACAGAACTAAATATATGTATATAGAATTGGCTAATAAATTTTAGAATTCAAAATAAATGTAGAAACATTTTCTTTGCATCTTGCCATTTAGGCGTTTTAGAAGTTTTTGTCAGGTTCTATATTGAAAGGATAAGTCAAATTTAGAACTCAAGAAATCATAACTCGATTTTTTTGTCAATTTTCCTAAACTTTATTAGTAAATGATTAGATCCATCCAGTTTTCAATGATTCCTATAAAACTGATTGGGTTACTTGGAAACGCAGCGAGTGAAGGAACCGGAGTTTCCACTGGAAACTCTATAGGAAATTCGTAAAAAAATTTTGTCTATTTGTGTCATTCATAACTCATTTTTCGATAGAAATCGGATTTCGACAAAATTTTGATACGATAGTAAAAGTGATGAAGATGTGCCGTTTAGATTGAACTTGAACAGCTTCTCCGACCCCATCTTCAGGAGTTATAATGTCAAAAAACAGGTTTTAAGGTTCTTTGCCGAATTTGGCCATATGGGTACCAGTATTTCCGTAGCGCAATATTCTCGCAACACAGGCTAGGCATCCATAACCGATACCACAAGCAGAATCAGCTCAACGAGACCTATAAGTTTTTATAGACCTCGACTTTTTGTACCAACCATTTTTGTACCACTGTGGGCCAAAATATTTTTCATCGATCCAGAAAGTTATTTTTTAATTTTTTCGACATGTTGTTGCGTGTTTTTACGGTAACACGAGTGTCTATTAGATTACCATACGCGCTGGGTATGATGGTTTTACCTACTGAGAAGCCCGAACTTAGCTATTTTATACCCTTTAATGGGGTTTGTAGGGTTTTACCGTCGACTGACTCGATTTGAAAAATTTGGCGAATTTTCATTTTTTGTTATGTATTTTGAAGATTCATGCCTTTTGTGTATTATCAGTGGGTTTATGGTCAATGAATCCATTTTTAGATTATATTCGTCTTCACTTCTTTAGTTATGTCTTGCGTATAGGCATCAAGAATTGTCTATATAAGCTTTCTGGTATGCTGAATACGATGGTTTGGTTATGTAGATACCAGCACAAGTCATTCATACATTGTCAGTTGTTTTTGTTGGGTTTAATGTCGACTTTTCAATGAGTTAAAGTTTCAAGACGGTTTCGGATCGCATATATAACAAACACAACCTGTTACAGGTGATTAAAAATGATTACTTAAGAATGAAGCCACGCTCGCTCTCGTTTTAGCCTCGCTTGGTTATTACTAATTTTTTGCGATTTGTGTCACATAAATCTCCCTATGTTTTTTAGCATTATATCATATAATATAGTGTATTGTGGCAGGAATTGCTATATTATGTCATTTAGTTGGGAATTACAGGAAATAGAGACGGAGTAGTTTAGTGGATAGGCCAAAATTGTATAAACGTAAAATACGTGGGATTAAATTCCACTGTATTTTATGATGTATTGAACTGTCACAATTGCGAAGTTAAATCGTAACGGTGTAAAAGTAAAAACGTACCAAGAATAAAGATTTAGTTTCTGTAGTCAGATGAGCGACATTCGTGTTCTGATTATGTCCATCGCACGATACCGGTAGCCATTAGCCTAAGACGGCGCTTAAGCTAATAGGTACGTCACTACCTGTGACTCCTGAACTTAAATCTGTTCGCTCGTCAAAGCATTGTGAAAATGTTAAACCAATTTAGACATTGATAGCTGCGAATTGGTTTGGCAAAGTAATTATATATTAAAACGAATTTGACATTTATTTGGTAGTAATGTTCATGCGTTTTAAAATATAACTGTAATATTGTACGAAAACCAGTTTATGAGATGAGATGAAAGATCGTAATGTTGACCATAGGCTGAAGTTTCCGTTTTCTTCCACCAACTGGGTTTATACGGCGACCGGTTTATACGACAGGCTGCGGCTATACCAGATCGTATCCAACTAGGATGTGGCCTCTATTCAAATAATATAAAATTTTGTGAAATTTTTCTAGGATATGTAAAATTTTGTTAAAATGTTAAATTTTCGGTGCTGATTATGCGTGAGCTCACTTTAGGTGTGTACACTAAAGGTTGTTCTTTTGACAAAATGACGAATTGATTTGCGCAGAAATTCGCTTTCACATTTTTGCTGTTGGTATTCGCATTTTTTGAGAACGCTAATATGGGCTCTGTGATGTACGAATGGAATTTCCGTTCGCACACATTTGTCCATCTCGGCGCGCTTGTTCGCGCTCATCAAATGATATTATGGATTAGACAACATTCACGGTCTATTTATGTATTATAGCATACGAAGCAAAACAAGAGTGGTAATCGCCTCTGCATTTGTACGCGGGCAGCAAAGTGCGATACTAGATCGCACAATAGTAACCGCAAACAGCGCCAACGGGTTGCAACATCGCAAATCGTGTACGCGTACATAAAAGAAAACCGTGATTTGTTCGTGTTCATCACTTTTACAATTCTGAACTGACTTGACGATAGAACAACCCATGTGTACGCACATAAAGTGCACTCACACATTACGTACATATTTCTTGTAAATTATGTGTCTTCAAATGTTTCTCCGTTCATCAATATGCGGCATATATCATTAATATGCATGCATTCGCCGCACTATTTCGCGAAATGCTGTAGCGCCAATCGCAGTACAAATATTGAATCTATCCCAACCAGCCTCGGAAAATAAGATCATTTTAGAGCGATGCTTTTTTTGTGATCTTAGATATTTGGCCCTTACCGGAGACGTTTTACGGTGTACGATGTACTAGGTTACGTCAGATATTGCTGGACGTCACCTTGTTTGCAGTTTCCTGTTTTGTGTTATATATTTAGCAGACTCCAGTGGTCTCGTTCAAAGTATTAAATGATATTTCCG
>JASANE010005281.1:0-99979 GCA_030248225.1 Trileptium ribeirensis | reverse complement strand
GTTAAACCAGTTTTCATAACTTAAATTGACCAAATAGTATGTGAAAAATGACTATCTTATAAATTTTATCCTAGATTGCAAAGGAACAAATTCTCACTCGGTGTTATGAAACAAATTTATCTCGAAAATCCATCAACTTGTGAACCACCCGGACTTGTACAAGCTTCTTTTTGTCAGCTGTATAATTATTTTACGCCAATTACCAAATATCCAAATAGTTGAAAGTAGCAAAGAAATATTTACAATATCCTACTAAAATATGACGGCTTTAACTTTGCTTTTTTGCTAATGTATCATGAAAAAAATTTAATAGCTTTTGTATTTGTTTAGGCTAAAGTTTGCTCAACATCAACTCAACAATCGCCGCAACGCCTAATCACCAGCAACAGCAGCGATTCCGCAACAGAATCAACGTCAACAATGTCTTCGGTCAATTCGACAAACTCAGAAGCGCATGATCATTCAATGGCAGCACGCACTCCGTTTGAAGTAATTTTCGAATTATTTATTTTATTGAGGTTGCTTCGTATGGATTGATGCACTGATTGTTACAGATTGACGCAATATCAATGAATACTAAAACACACATGTGATCATTGCGCCACTACCACATAGCTGAGCTAACACATACTTTGCCAATTAGTTGTAACTACTGCGTATAAATTTTTAATTAAGCAGTTGCCCAGATTTAGCTTAGCGCAATTAGTGCCTTTAACTTGACCTGAAAAATCGTCAAAGTCTTACATTTTATAATTTATATTAAGACTTATATGACGCGTGTTTATATATTACTCGGCGGGCCACTCGTTTCAACATATAATTATTCGCTATCCTTCCATATTCAAAATTCACAAATACAAATTTACTACATGCAAAACAGCTTATAATAGTTGTAAATTTCCCAGCCTATCGGCATATCCATTTTAATAAGATGAAATCGTTTCTTGCATATATCTGATCCAAAATCTGCACTTTATTTAAATCCGGTTTTGATCAACCGCAACAAACAAGAAATCGTAAAATTGTGGACATGAACGCAATGACAATTAGTCAGCGAGCATGTATCACAATATTTGTTGATTAACACCAATCGTAATTCGATAATGCAATTGTAATTTTTGAATTCACGCACTTTGTAGTGAATGATAACTAAGAACTGAGAATGGCTGGTCCACTCGTTCACTTTGCCGCTGGAGCAGAGATTCTGTTTTTAACTATTCTTATAATTCGAATGACCGAGTAGGATATCTGCCGACATATTAAAAAAGTTTGTAGAACAAAATGTCCTCGCAGTAAGTCCGAAATGTGTTTCAACCGCAGTTTCTAATGAGGGTTTTAAGCAACCCTCATTTTCTCAGACGCATCTATGAAATTCTTTTTCTTACTCCAGATGAATTTCAAAATCTCAGTATTAAAATAATTAACTTTCACATTTTCGTTATATCGAAAACTTCTATACTATTTTGAAAAACAGATACGTATTAATAAGGTAGAATTTAACAACCTTAACAAAATTTTTGGTACCAGATTGGGTTGGCCCAAATTTCTATTTTGGTAGAAAATTTGGCGCTGTTTTCAAAAATAGTGCTATCTGATTTTCAGGGAAAAAGTTATGTCCCATATAAAGATCACGAGAAATATTGAAAATTTCAAAGATATAGTCATTACAAGCACGTAGCACTTTTATGCGCAGGATGTGTTATGCTGTTTATGTATCAGCTATGAAACAAATGGTAAGTTCGTGCTCACTAAGAAGGATGTATATACAATAAAGTAGGGCTGCACGTCAGTAACATTTCGGTTTTAGTAAAACGAAATCCTCTTAACTTTTTGCTACATAGAATTGCGACAATTGTATATTCGTAAATGCAATAATTAAAACAACCTCCAATCAAAGAAATATTTTTACAGCGATACATATATGCGTAAGCGTAATGAATGAGTTTGGGCCAGTTGTGATATATATTATAAGTTATAATTGTCGAAATATTTGTCCCACAAGCTAAACAATCGTAAACTTTTTTTATCAAGTTCCAGGCGCTTGCAATCATATGTTCTCAAAACAATTGGGGACTTCCAGTTTATGATCTGTATTCGACTAGTCCTGATATTAATGCTAGTTCATATTGCTGGTATATATTCTTGGTAAGTATGGGGTTTAGCTTACAATCAAATAAGCAATATTTATATAAGCATGTGTAACTTTGAAGTTCTTATGCAGCGAAATCGATTGAAATTCTAAACCAGCCCAGGGAAAATATCGTTGAAACGTATTTAATTTTTAGATTTAGACTGTGCTATAAACTTTTATTTTTAATTAAGACTGTTGCTTTATTCAATTTTTCTGTGAAATTTGAATTTGAATTTTGATTTCCTGAAATTCAATTATTGAGACTGAAATTGAAACGGACTTGTAACTCCAAGCTATATTAGCTTTTTATGACAAGATCTAAAACCTCACATTTGACGTCATAAACATTGACAAATACAACCAATAGATTACGTATATATTATAGACCAATAGACATGAATGTCTGAAAATTCGAAAATCCATGCATGGTTAATCCATAGTTGGTTCTTTTTATTACAAATGCTAAATGGTTATGTTTGTGGTCAAAGCAGAGGATACATGCTTTAAGGCATAAACTATTCAACAGTAACGAAAACGAGCCGTAAATTTTTGTAAATTGAACAGGCAAAAAGTTTCACTAATTTGAAAAAGTCTAGCTATGCACGTTTGCAATCGGGTACCGACCTGTCCAGACAACGGATCGGGCCTTATCACATGCCTAATTTTTAGTGCTACATTTATGAATGAATCTTTTTTATCAAATATTGTATTTTTAGAATAACTACCATATTTATCCATAATAGAATAAGTAACTGGTGCAAAATTATTCTTGTTCACCTTTATACTGAAAATACATTTATTGGTCAAAATAAAGCGTAACTAAAACAGAATTACATATATACTAGGCTTTATAATGTCTATTGCATGAAACCTATGACTTTTTCAGAAAACTAAAAAAACAAAATCTATTTTTTGTAACTAAATAAAGTTATTTTACCGAAAGATAGATTGTATCTGTTGCTGGTTACAACGCTAATGTAATAGTTTTTTTACATCAACGGTTAAAGCTCAGGAGCGATCAATGAGATATCCGTATTTTCAACGCATATAACGCGTTACCCACGGAATATAATGGTAAAAGCAATTTCATGTTTACCTACTTTTCGAAAAGCGGGAATTATTAAACCCACACTTTTAGGCCATGGTAAAGTCGAATTTTGTTATTTTCGTCTATGACATGGTAAATTTCGAACTGTTGTTATAATAATTTTTCCGGCACAGGAGATAGAGATATTGCGTTAGCAGATATAATATCTACCTATTGACATCCTTTGCAAACGAATAATAAAGCAAAGCAATCAATTTTGTGTCAAAACAGCCTGTATAACTGCTGTTACTAAAGTCTGCCATTGATTGGCGTTATTTGGTTGCAATTACTCCGCACCAGCAGCTTTTGTGTCCGCCTGTATACTGCTGTCAGTCTGCCATTGATTGGCGTTATTTGGTTGCAATTTTGACAGTCTGGGTACCTTTAGGCTGTATGCTACATCACCAATATTTATTTCAATTGTGGTCGAAACTACGGAACCGATAGACAAAAGCATTATTTCATAGCAAAATTTGTACATATTCTAGTTTTATCATTTATGGCTTCGAAATTTATGTTCTATTGGAAATAAAATTTCAGAGCTTTCACAGCTGAACAGACGGATACCGTTGACTTCATTCCAATTTTAAATTTAGTTTATAAATAGGTGTAAAAATATTTTCCGAGCCAGAATCATACTAAATATTGTATTTATCGACAATATCTTTACAATTAATGGTCTGATTCGATTTAAGGTGCAACTGCGGGTGATTATGCATTAAACGAGCGTAGTAGTCGTGATAAATTATTAGTTCCGATGTATCTTAGTTGCATAAGTATCTAAGCATAAGCATGTATCTAAGTTTGCATAAGCGAAGATATGACACTCCCGTGCACTCTACTGTAAAACCGTGTTGGATAAACGGGCGTTTTCGGTTCTACCCTTTCATTCCTGGGGTTCATCATGACCAGATCCCGTACGTTTTGTTGGGCGGGAGCGTGGTATGCCGTACACCATCCTCCACAGTTTTGTGAAGAATCGATTGCAAAACTGTCACCGGTTGAACACCTCCTCAAAATGTTGTGCCCGAGGTACCCCTAAAGAAGGTGTTGGGGTCTGTGCCTCATGTCCTCCGATATATGACGGAGTAGGCTTGAAAACGCCTGTGACCTCCAATACAGGTTTATGTTAGAGTGCATTGAAGTGTCATAGTATTTCCTTTTATGTAGTATTGGTATTTCTCATGCATTGTACTAACTAGCCAATAATTAACTTGTTAAACTAAACCCAACGGGCCCAGCGATGCATTTAGTAAACATGATTTGCAGTGGAAATATTGCAATGTATACATGTTCGGTAATCAAGTTAGTTAGTTGACTATTTTAGAGCAAGATACATAATAGTTAAATAAAGACAAATTTTAATTCCTGTGTTTAGTTAGCGATCGTGTGTAGCTTACAAATATCAGTGTTATCCAAAGGTGTTACGTGCGATTATAGCTTCAAGTTCGCCATAAATCCTAGCAATTTTGATAATAAAAGTTAGTTATGTGCTCTCGGTAGTCTGTTCTTTTGCTAGTAAATTTATAAATTTTGTGCTCGTTCATTTGCACGTTTCATAAACTGGTACTGTGATATCTAAAAACAAAATATAAATACTAAAAGATAATGTAGTGACATGGTGCGTCTGATAGTAGAATAATAATCATATTTAGGATTTCAGGTTACAATACCATCTCTTCCATCACTGGTTCGAACATTTCAACCCAAATTTTTGTGTTCCACCGTACCAGAAGCGCTTCAATTGGCCGCACAAACAACATTGAATGAAATTTCGCAATCAAAGAACATAAGTAAGTGACCTTACATATAACACGGCAGTTCAGGTTAATTCGCAAAGAATAACTTGTGTCTAAAAGTACGCTGATCAGTTCCGTATTTGTTTTAACGAATTAAACACGTACAGTACGGAACAGTATGAGAGCCGCTGACTAAGTTGTATCTTTCGTAAGACTGTTTCGAACAACCGACAGAACATTCCTTAAGTTGAAATCGCATCGCGAACAAGTATCACTGAGCTTCTATCATAGCCTGGGTTTTTGATTTGTGTAATGCGATATGATATAAATAAGCATTAACAAATTAAACGCGTACTCAAAGTAGAGTATTCAAACCATGTGCGTTATTTGTGTTTCAGTGTCAGCTGTATGAACACATACTTTTCAAATCTACACGATCCCTAATGTGAACATTATCAATTTAAGTCCGTGACACGCAACGGCTATTATCATAAAGAAAGATCTCGAGTGAGTACCGGACAACCGGTAGCGTCAAAGCACCATTATATATACAAATGCGATACCTTTTTAAATTATAACGTTTAACCATAAAACACGCATCCGAATTTATTATAGTTAAATTTAACAAGCCACAAGATTCCAAATAAAGTAATCGGATTTTATGTATATATTTCCTATCCTTGCCAAAATATTCCGCACGGCTTGGGCTCGGGGGACGGGCCTTGTGGGGAAATCAGGCTACATCCCAGGGGGATCGACGGCGCCCCAAGTGGGGGGCAGTCCCAATGAGATAATCTCAACCTCTCTTCCAATGAACATGTATGAGTATAATCTTGCCTGCAATGCATATGATCAAGAATTGATCATGGTCGACTATGCTGAGGAGTGTGACACTATTCAGGTTTTTGTTGTTTTCCTTTACGGTGGGCCGCGGTCGTTTTCGCTATCACCCCTCCAAGGTATACGACCTACCAAGTGTGCCACAAACGTGACTACTTCATGGATTGCCAAGTTTGCACACCACCCATGTTCTTGTAAAACTGACTTATACCTCGCCCATTTCTATGGAGAGCTAATATACACCCCTCCTAGGGGTATGGACCACAATATTCAAGTCTTGCATGTTAGCCACGACGCAATATAGGAGCTGTTGCTAGGTTCCTTAAGGAACTTATCAACGCAAACAAACAACAACCCGCGTACAAACCCACGCCGGTCGACAAACTCGGGAAATCCCTCGCCACGAAATGTAAACAAATGTGTCACTCTACGCTGGAAACGGATAAAAAATTAGAGTGGGACATCTTAGTGGAAGGATTGGGGGAGTCGGCAGTCTCTTGATTTAGTTCTCAGATTAGTCTAACGCTCATATAAAATATCTAAGCTTAGGCTAATGCGACGGCCTAGTACTCCGAGAACGGCATGGCCTACACTTCACTTCAGTGCTTATATACTTGGGCCATATGTGATGAGTGGGTGACGTTTATATATATTTATTATGTTTATATATAGCTTTTCATTTGACTAAAACGAGCCGAGATAAGAGCAGCGTAAAAATAATTCTCGTTGTGACCTATAGCAAATACTCGGCTGGGGAAGGGGAATGATGGTCTATGGGGTGGCTCGTGCCGGGGGGGGGGGAAATTTGGAAATTTTTACAAACTCAAATTTTTCTCAATTTTACTAAAATGCTTTATAATTTCTGCCTAATTCCGACAAATTTTACCTAATTTCCTCTATTTTTTCAGTTTAATCGCAAAGTTGGAGAATTTTCGCCCTGTTATGGAGTAATTTTGCTAAAATTTCTGGTCGCTTTTGGCGGAGAGCCGGGGCGGAGTGTAGCACACTTCAGGGGAGGGAAAGTGGGGCAGATTTGGCTTAGGGGATCTGATCCTTAGGGGTTAAACCCACTGCTCCCCTATCCATTTAGACCTATGATATAAGTTAATAACAGGATTATAGGAACGTTACATATTAGACAATAGGGTTGTACGTTAGTAGACAATCTTAACCTGAAAATATTTGGGACGTTGTTAATTAGCAATAATTTATGCACAATTGATACGTATTATTTTTTCAACTATAACTTTTTTCGCACTCGCAATATGAAACACATATGTCTCAGAAGCTATACTAACACCACTCAATAGAAACTGCCAATAATTAACATAACACTTAAGTATGAATAATGAAACATTGGAGTTTTGCTATAAAATGCTGCCATATTCGGAAGTTTTCGTACTCAAATCGATACCGAGTGTATACGTCAGACTATACTTTGCATGCTCTAAATTATCTCAGAACCATATATAACATTGGAATTTAAAGGGTTTCCACCGTATTTCACCATGTTGTCAGCGACGTTACACATTAGAATCGGCCTTGGCATCATGTTTCATATTTTTTGTATTTTTTGAACGGAAATGTTTGGGATCTGAACTTAAGTGGATTGCCCGCGATTCTTGTAAATTTTTTTAAAGAAGCCTGCTTTCGCAATCGTGTTCACGTTAGTGCAGACAGTTTCACAACTAAATATTGGTTTTATAGCAATTCTATTTTATCACAATACTGTAAGAATCGGAATTCGAAAATTAATAAAGGCTAAACTAATTTGTCACTGTTGATTTTTGTCTTGATAAGTCTTGCGCAAAGCATTGCATCGCTTATATTAACAACCACATTTAGAGTTTTACAACATGCATTATAAATCATATAAACCGTAAACATAGCTATCAGTTTTAAGCTACTCCTACTTGAAATTGTTTGTATTTTGAGTTGCTAAACAAACCGTTGCCGGTGTGATGAACCTAATCGAAGTTTTTCGCTGTCAGTCGAGCTTACTAACTACTGCGCTATAACGAAGGATTTGGTCTCTCTGATCCTTAATGCTACTCACAACACAAGTGAATAGCAAGAACGCCATATAAACGAACATAGTGTTACAGAAAGTTGCCGCATCACTTTCATCAATGGAATAATAAGTTTGCTTGATCGTGTAAATTCAACTAAATGAGCGATTTTAAAATTGCAGATATTCAATATACATCCATTGAACGCGAAGTTCTTCCTGGCCAAGTCGTCTCTTCCGTATCGCCAGTTTCTGCAGTGTTCGTTCCGTTATCTCAGCAAGCATCTATCCATCCAGCAGCCATTCTGTCATCTCAGATTGCAAGAAACCACGTCTACCAACCCTTGTTTGTCCTTCAATCCGTTGGCATTCCTGCCATTTCCGGCATTAGCGTTTGAGTAAGTCCTATGTATAATAATAGCTATAAAAGATTTTTAGCAAATCGGATAACTTCGGTGCTAAGTAAGCAATATCATAAATGTGCTTTTGCAATCATAGGCACAGATACGGTAAGATTGAGGAATGCATGCCCAAAATTAGTGTTAATAGGCGGTCAAAGGACCGCCGGTATAGGTTCGTACGGTTAAAGTCATAGGTCAAAAATCTTCCATTTTTGTTCGTTAATATCCTAATATTTATTATAATATAAAACTTATGTCTGTCGCTATCGTATTTCACGCTTTCTTTTCTGCCATGACACGCGCTCAAAGTAATATTATATAGCAGGTAAGAAAATTGGATACCTTTTTCACATCCCTCAAATTTTGGAAGAATCGGAGCCACATGCTGTAGCTATTACTGTATCTTTTTGCAATAAGTTCTAGAATTCGTTTGGACTGTAACGTTTGCTGCAAGATATCGTTTATTGTCCCTAGATAAACGCATAAAATTGTAATGGACTTCTTACTTCGCTTAGATATAATCTTGTTAACCATTATTTAGATAAGACAATTACGCGGTGTACTAAAACCCAATAGGAGGTAAGAATTTCAGTTTGTTTAAGTAGCTTCGATCAAATAGAGCTAAACAACTAGAGAACATTCAAAAACCAAGGTATCTTTCGCTGATCCTAGCATTGTGCAACTCTAAATGACAGATCTGCCGATAGATGTTGATTTTGTGATATCGCTGTTCGGTTATGGATTTAAGAGAAAGGTTGCGTTATAAGCCACAGTTAAGTAGCTTCGATCAAGCAGAGCTAAACAACTGCAAAACATTCAAAAACCAAGGGATCTTCCGCTTATCCTAGCATTGTGCAACTCTGAATGACAGATCTGCGGTTTGAAGTTGATTTTGTGATATCGCTGTTCGGTTATGAATTTAAGAGAAAGGTTACGTTACAAGCCACAACAGTATCTGTCAAACTTTGGCTTACGTTTTTCTGTTGGGAATAAAACAGTTTGTTTTCTCTGCATTTATATTTTAGTACATGGATTGCAAACCCAATTGTGTCCAATATAAATGAAATAAATACATTAACCCTTTCGCATTGTCCGGTTAAGCTGTAAATGTAGTTACTCTTAAGAGCATCCCGAGTTGATGCTTATAAACTAAAGCGTTGGAAAACCTCGCTACGCTGACTATAAGGTTGCTAATAACCTTTTGACTTGTTTGATGTTGTTAAGTAAATAAAAATAATGATAAAATACCGCTTTTGTTTGCTTTGGCCGCAGTTACAAATTAATTGATTAGAAAAGCAATTAATTACAAACCGTAAATTCCAGATTGAAATTTCCTTGCTGGTTTGGTTCTGCCTGGTAAACTACTGCAGTGTCAATAGTTCAAGTATCATTATTCGTTTTGACATATTTATTTGTTAACATTAAAAATCATACGAGCGTTAATCTAGTTGGATTGTGATTCTATTAAACCTGTACTTTATTTAATTTTTAACTTAACAACATTATTGTTATCCTTAAAACCAGGTTATGGCTTAGAGGATACAATATTTCTGTTGCTCGTTTTATTAGATGGGGTTCGCTGCATACAAGTTTGACGATTCGCACTTCAACGTTCTTAGACTTTTTGCCAAATGCAAGCATTTAAACACTTCTCGTTTATTATATTTTAGCTAACACACGTCACACTTGCTTTACGCTATATGCCGGACTATGATAGATCAAACTTCTGAACAAAATGGATTTCAT
The DNA here is from genome assembly GCA_030248225.1 of Trileptium ribeirensis. Lineage (NCBI taxonomy): Eukaryota > Metazoa > Nematoda > Enoplea > Enoplida > Thoracostomopsidae > Trileptium > Trileptium ribeirensis. Next base: position 90,027 of record JASANE010005281.1, on the reverse strand, counting down.
ATTGTCCCATCCCACAATCTGCATTGCAATACCATACGGGGATATGACTGATTACTTATACGTTTAGATCTGACACCGCGCTTATTAACTGTAAACATCGAGTTTAACAGAACGTATCGATTTTATTGATTTGTTTCAAGCGTATGCATATTATTTGCCTACCTTTTTATACTCTTTGGAAACACATTATATCGGAAATACTTGTTTTTCGTTTAGTGGAATAGAATTATTTCTATCAGGAATATGGGAATAGGCAGTACAGTTGGTTTAGTACCTCAAGAAATCAAGCTGGAGGAGCATGCCCTTCATTATCCCCACCCAGCAGCCTACGGAAAATAAAAGCGCAGATATGTCAATGTTCCCAGATTTTCACCAATTTTTGTTAGTTTTCCCAAAATTTTCTTGCGGATAAAGTACATATAGCTTGAGGGTTGATTTATATGGTTTGAGAGAAGTCAGATCTTTAGAGGGTAACACTTCACCCCTATGGGAACCAATGCAACTGATGTGTTTGACCTTTCTTGCCCCCATATCTGCTTTATCATAGTTTGCCCCCATATAATATTATCCTAGCTTGTGCCCACCCTCCTCCCAGAGTTAATCATATGTAGCCCTTTTATTTTGTTTTGTTTTAGCTTGCCTCCCGGATACTTTTATCTTAGCTCGACCCACCCCACACTCTTTTATGTAAAATCATTCCCAGTTGCCTGATTTCTTTTATGTGAATCTCTTTCAATGTCTTTCAATTCTAAGGGTGCCATTATCATTGACGTAATCGCTTCAAATAATAATGAGTGGTGAATTAAGGTCGCATGTACTTATGGAAACAACAACTTGCACTTCGATGACAAAATTTAATTTTTGGCTTATTTATGTGTGTATTTAAAATAGCAGTTATCGAGAGTGGTTTTCATTGAAACATGTAAAGCACAAAAACTAGTGTCAAAAGTCAAAATTGCGGGGCATCTCTTTAATTGCATCTTGATTGTCCGTGGTAGAGTAGAATAGAGATAAGCTGAGCGAGAATGTGGCGCTTGTTTCCTATTACATATCTGAAATGAATTTTTAACTATGAACTATAAAGCGGGTTCTTTGTAAGTCGCATAAAATTGTACATTTTTACTTTACATTTTGTTTGTGTTTTTGTCTTATATTGTGTCATTTTTACACAAATCTACTGGTAGCTGAAATTCGATTATACATGCCTTATACTGTTACATTGCTCATAATGCTAACGAAATCTTATTATATTTGATGACAAAATTAAATACAAGCTCATTTTTAAAGTTGCAGTGTTGGTTTAAAATGGAGATTAATAAGTGCAAAATTATGATACAAGTTACTATGTTACAATTATCAACCATTTTCCTTCCATCCAGTTTGGTGTTATTTCGTGAACAGATTTTGTGAATTTGTATCCTTACTATAATGCCAAGTAGACCCCGTACATCTGGAAGCGTGGCCGAGTGGTTAGAGCGCCTGCTTCATAATCCTGAAGTCAAGTCTTCGAATCCAGTGGTCGCGCTAATCTCCTTGTGCAAGGGACTCAGCCACAATTGCTTCGCAGTACCTATGCGTTAAACAGGTACCAGACTTTGGTCTAGGCGGATAAGATGATGGGTGGTGTAAAGGGCAATCATTATGGCTAGCCTACAGACAATGCTTCGGCATAATAACCCGGATTGTCACCTAGTGCCAATTGCATGTTTATCCGACTTTTTACCGTACATACCCTTTTGTCTGACAACATTGAAACGAGGCCTTGAATATTTTTACTTACATTATTTGACACATGAAATATAAAAAAGGACATCAATATTGTTTAAGTCGAAAACGAAATATTATTACTCTGTTGGGCTAATTGCAACCGCTTGCTAAATCTAAAGTTATTCATTAATTTGTTTTTGACATAAGTCGTACTTGAAAGCAAATAAATTATAATCTTTGATGCGTAAATAGTCATAAATAAAATTTCGTAAATGCAAATCACTGTATTTACATACGGATAAGCATAGCTTAAATAGTGCCAATGGAGGCTGCACGTTACCGCTTCAATTATACATCGATAGTTACGTTCCTATATTTGGATAACTAAAAAAGAAATATTTGTTTTTTGTACGCCGCATAAGAAACATAAATTTATAATTTCAGAATTAAAGTATTTAAGAGCACCGGTATGCACTGAAATGTAGGTAATTCAAACCCAGTGCAAAATCTTTTTCTATTGGCAGTATATATCTGACAGCTTACTTTCTCCGTGCCTTTCTTTTTTATATTTATCTGGATGATTTTTGATGATGTATATTCATACATGCCGACGCAGGAGTTCAGGGGGCTACCACCCCCCCGCCCCAAATTCCTGGAACCCCCAAGGCCTTGGGCTACCCCCTTAGCGTACAACACTACAACCTGTGGCTCCAAATCCACTCCTTCGCGACCCGCTGCGCAGTGAGTTTCGCAAAAATAAACGAAATTTGGTAAAAATAAGGGTGCAACGGGGTAGCGGCACTTTTTGTCAGGGTTCCCCCTGACGACCTCCCCCCGAATGGCATCTACACCATCGAGACGACCCCCACACCCCGGCTGCGACCTGAAACCTCGAATCGTGAGCATGTATGATATATATTTAAGAGCTCACTTTTTCGGTGCATTTCTTTATTATATTTATCATGTTGATTTTTGATGATATATTGATTGTCATGATTTGTATGTGCTAATATTCATACATGTTCATACAGGCATAGCGGATCATCCACAATAAGGCATCTGAATAGCCCCCCGCGCTGGTGCGCCCTGAGGGAGGTCAAAGGCTGATCCTCCCCTGGGAACCGTCTATCTTCGAACATTGAGCATGTATGGTTAATTTTGTATCCATTTTTAATTTATATGCATTATTGATATTTTTTGATACGTTGAATATGCGAGTAGAACTGAAAACATTTTCAGATGTAAATGTTAACGGATTGACGAATAATCTTACAGCATTTATACTTTGAAACATACATACTTATTTTGACTAAGCTAAGATTAGCATTGCTGGGGACCGATATAATTGCTTCTAAATGTATCGGAAACACCAAAGTCGTATGCTGTGAAATTTTAATGAAATTTGTCACAAAAAAATATTCTGTCTACTATTTTATTACCAAAACGATTATAAATGGATGAGGTATACATTTCGAATGAAGAGCAGCTTGCGGGAACAGAACTTATTATACATAGACTACACTGCACAACCTAGAGACATGAACCATATGGTCCAGGGGCTCTGTAAAATGTGCAGGATTGATATTGAGACACCCAGCCCCCCCTCGCCCAACTTTTTACTGACGATTGTGAAAAACAGCACAAAATTAATTCCAATAATCAGCAGCCTCCATTTTTTGGCGGTCCCTCCATTTTTAAAGATCTTGCATGGATCGCAAGGGAATTGCTATAAACTAATGCTGAAATTAACAGCGAACACAAATGCACAAAACATCAGAAAATATTGAGATCGAAAATTAAGGGTTGGGATAAAATTCACTATATTCTAACTTTTCCGAACTTTTCATCCGATATTTCCTACAATCTATTTCCAGCTTTTTAAGTCCAAATGTAGCACATGTCCTGTTTTTTGTTTAAGCTGGAATAATGCGGAGGTCGACTAGTCTAGTAAACCCAACTGCTCAGATGTTTTAATTTATCGAAATATAGTTTGACAGCCACGCCCTAACCTTTCAGACCCAATGGATAATGCAAAACTTGGTGGAATTAATGACAAGAATTATATACAAATGTAATACATTTTCAAAATTCGTCTTACTGAACACATTTGGCTTACTTTTCGTATTGATATGGTGTGAAAATAGTCATTTCGGATGTTTAATTAAAATATTGTTGGAAACTGGTAATTGGAATTTTTTCTGCACCATTTTATGCACCTGAACCAATACTGTGACACTTCGCGTTGATACGAAATCTCATACAAAATAAGAGACTCCGAAGTTCGGCAGTACTCTCCAGACTCCGACTCAATGTGTAAAACATATGTATACTATCATCTCTAAAACAAATAATAAATCAAAATTGTGTTTACGATAGTAGTATTTTTATTCACAACATTTGAGGATTGTACGGATTGTGAATCATATGTGAGACTTCAGATTTTGATCCATTGATGAGGACAGTAAGACATCAACTTTGAGCCCTGATAAGTACTGACTGAATGCAATTCGTTTACAGGTATGAAATCATGGTCAATATGCAAAAGAGTACAAATTTAGAACCTTTTACGTAGAAGCTGGTTTTCCTATAAGTTGCTTTTTTTGAAATTGTACATATTTGCTTTTGCAGTAACACTATTGTGTATAATATATTAAATATAATTTATAATCATAATTACCATATATAAGTAAATTATACTTTTAAACTGTTGCCCTTAGTGAGCGAGCAAAATATGAGCAGTAAAATACTAAGTCGTAGTGGTAACTTGTTTATTATTTGTCGTTGCGCGTTGCAGCTCCGGTGGCTGTAATATTTAGTTAACTCCATAATATTATGGAACCGCCAACAATTAACAAATGCCCTGACTGCCGCACATGTTACCAGCTTCTCTCGAAAACAACAAAAACATCGCACATTTGCTCTAACTATTGACCTACCAAGCCGACATTTTTCTTTAATTCCGAAATGAAGTGTGCTAATAAAGCTAAAACATATCACATGGATCGAGATGCTTCTCGCAACCCTCCTGCAACAATACATTACTATATGATAGTTTCGCAAGTTACAGAATGTAACGCCAACCAGACCTGTAAATAGCCAAAAAAATCACTTTTGTCTAGTAGAAACTTTTAAGATGACTAGAACTTTTAGCATTTAACAATAGCTGATTTGCTGTTTATTATGCTATAAGAAATTTATAAAAAAAACTTGTGTTTCGGTTTTTCGCTAACCGAAAATTGCCAAAATCAAATCCAAGTGCCCGAAATTAGGTATACCTTGCCCACGAACTTCCAGATATTCGGCTCCCTAAATGCCTATTAGGTTTGCATATGGATTATACAGTGTTCGCGAAAAAACTCAGTGTAATACTGATATCTCAATCAAATCGATCTTATTAAGCTTTTAACAAAACTAGCTTAATTTAAATTAAGACAAACTTTTGTTCTCAAAAATTTAGGTAATTTGTATTTTCGCTATATGAACAACAATTTACGTAAAATAGCTAGATTTCAATCGCAAAGCAGTGTGTTCACGAACAGCTTTGCCACGAGCTTCAATTGACCAAAAAGTGTGACATTGTTATGTGAAATTTCAAAACAAGATGGTTTCTGGGGCTCCTTTAAATTTGTGCGTGAAAATGGAATTGCTGGGTCTTTTTTGGGCACAAATACTGGTGGTTGAGGTGCCTTTTGCAAAAATCGTGGGAGTGGACAAAAATGTTGAGTGTAAAGTGAGAGATTTGCATTATAAACTTAGGCATAAACGTCTTTATACTAATAATAGAATTTTATCGTTTACAGAAACTGAAAACACATGTCCGTATTGCGCATGTATAGGCATAGAGCTTGTAGAACACAAGCCTCATGTGTTTATTTATTGTTTGCGTGCTTATAACTTCTTCTCTGAAATAACACCGTGGTTGCGGAGAGTCTCGGAAATACGAGTGTTAGAGACAGCGGATTTAATACTGGGTAAAAAATAAAATGTCCATGTAACCAAATATGTGATAATTGGGTAATTCAATATGCACAGTTTTCTATCTGGAAATGTCGATGCATGCTAAATATTGAAGGCAAAAATGAAGAGCCCATTACTGTTTTCAAGAAATAAGTTTTTAGGTTATTGTGTCGGCTTAAAACTAGGTTAAGATCTGAAGTTTTCGTTAAATATTTCAATAAAATTGTTGAACTGACAATCACACCTCTGGGTTTTCGATTAAATGTATAACGTTATTAGTGATTCATTTCGCAACATTTCTTGATAGTGTGTCTTTTTGAACTTTTGGCTTATACTAGCAGATTTATATGTTATTTCCTTTGTAGGGCTTCATGACATGGTTTTTTATTCTTATGTACATAATTTCTGACTAGTAAACTTTTCTCTTTTTCCTATGCGTGAATAAACTTAAGGTGACCCACCAACCATCCTATTTTGTAATAACCAATATCGAATCGCAAACTCTTGTTACAGAAAATGGCTGAAGTTCATACGCTTTTCCCAAACCAAAAATTGACAAAATCAAATCCAATTGCCAGAAATTATACATAGAGTTCAAACAGAATTTCGGTGTTTTCAATTTGCAGAAATTCGGTTCATTAATGCCTAATCATTTAAATCTGAATTATTTCATGGTCGCGAACAAATTTAATGAAAAAGTGACGTCACAAGCAAATAGTTTCAGTAGTTAAGCTGTTAGTGTGCGCGAACAAATCGGTTTAATTCATATTCGATAAATTTGCTATCTCAAAGCTTAAGTAATTTTAGTTGAATTATCACGAACCGAAAATGGCTATATTTCAATCGCCAGCCGTGTGTTCGAGAACACTTTTACGCCAAATTTCAATTGGCCAATAGGCGTTGCGTAGCAATTTTTATATAAAATTACAAAATCGGATGGTTGGCGGGGTCACCTTAAGTTTACTCGCTTACAATAAACGTTACTCGGTTTCTGAAGAAACGTCGCAAAGCAAGCCAACAACTAACCACGCGACAAATTCAGTTAACACAAACCCAACACAATCTACAATGGGTCTATTTACCTTCAGTGAGCATTAAAGGGTTCGCAGATACTTCTACTTGTAGTTGCCAGTTTGCCAAATACGATTCATCTTCATATATTTTTCATCATTATTTAAGAATTATTTTCAGCATTGACATTCGGAATAAAATTTTAGCAAGACAATTTTTATAAAGCACGTCAGTCATTAGGACGAAATTGTGGTCTCCATGTTAAACTAGTTTTTGTATCTTGGACTCAACAATACATTAGCAAAAGGAGTTGCTACTTTTCCAATAATTATATCTTAGCAAATAGTTTTGGGCAACGGCCGTGAAATCCATCGGCCGGCCGTGAAGCAAGCAATCCTCGGTTGCCGGACGGCAGGCCGTTAACTGTCGCAAATTTGTAGGCCGGCTGTTAACAATTTTCTGCCAGCAGCAGTTGCGAAAGTTGCCGGTCAACAGTTATGGGCGTCACTCGGCCGGCTGTAGTCTATGCGCTTACTATTGTATAGCAAGTGAATTATAAATACTCTACTAACACTTTTTGACGTATAGATCAAGGTGTCGATATGGGGTATGGGATTCCCCTCCTTAAGGGTCGGATCCTCCAAGCCATGTTTATCCGCTCAAGACTTCGCAAACCCCACTCTCCCAATGACTCCCCACTCAGCGCGCCGATAGCGCGTGCAATATATTAGCAAAACTTAGCAACAATTGGGATAAAATGAGCAAAATGTTGGAAGGAAGGCCTACCCTCTACCACCCTCAGGTCCCCCGATGACAGTCTACCTCCCCTAATCAGACGGACATTCAACACCTATGATATATATAATCTATACACAACGTGCAAGAATATTATACCGTCTTGTCTGCCTTGTCATATGTAAGCATAGAAGATATATGTTTTTATTAAACAAATATATGTGTGAACGCATAATTATACTCCTCAAAGCCTGTCGTCAATAGCGCAAAGTATAGTACAGTCTTGCTATAGTCAACCTAGACATAACATTCAGCACTTGCTATAGTGCGCAGTATAAAACCTTCATATGCAAATCGATATCGAAACTGGGAACGGGGGTCAGGCCGAAAACGCCCACGTCATCAAACGCGGGTTTACATGTGAGTGCAGACGAGTGTCATACTCTCCCTAATGCACTCATGGTTTTAGCAACAACTGGTTTCGCTATTTATAAAGCGAAGTATGTTTGGCTTTAATATTTAAGCACCTACTTAGTCGATCAAAATGGCTATTTTTCCTCAACATGCATGTACTTATTAGTACTTAGCGACAAATGATTTCGTTAGTGGCCTATACCCTGGTTCCAGTGTAGTCATCCGAGTGCCCGTGAACGAAGACCGAAAACCGATGTACACGTTCATGTGCGCCAGATCCATTTAAGTGTGCCCACCCAGCAATACCAGTGCCCGTGCGAAGAAATTTCTGCCTAAGTCACTTACTGCCTATACCATTAGAAAATTTTAGAATTGTCCAACAACATTCTGTATAAGCTGCGTAGTCTATAAATATACATTAACGATCCGCATTTATATCTTACAGCAACAACATATGGTATCCTAACTGTGTATGATATGTAATAATGCATCAGTTTTTTCACATTAACTACTTTTACGAATTTTAAAATATTTATAAAATTTTTGTTGCGCTAATTTTTCAGTTTTAAAGGTGAAAGATATTTAATGATAACAAGTTTCCAACATCTATTAATTAATTTAACTGTGTGAAGTGTACGTAATATTATGTGCAATTATAGTGTATATATTTCTGTATTAATTTGTATAGAACAATATATATATGTTAAAGTTTTATCAAATTTACACATTATATGTGAGTTATAGTTTATGTGTAATAAGTATGTACATATAATGCACATAATATGTAATACATTGATTACATATGTAGATAATATACAATGGACACATATACTTATGCACATACCTAATATATAAAAAGGCATGAACTTTGTGTGTACAAGATCATTACCTATCATATAGAAGCTACCAGTCTACAAAGCCTGTATCGAATGTTTAATTTCACGGTTTTTGATCGACATTTAAAATGTATGACCATTTTTTAAGCAACATACATACAGTTTGTTTCTAAATGAAAAGGTCATAGTTTTAGATTTTAGTACATATTTAATCTTGCTTGGTTAAATTTTGAATATCAATTGTCTTAAATTTTGACTCTATTTTATAACACTAGTGTTTTAGTGCAGTAGATTTATCGAAAAAGTTCAAGTCTCGGTTTTGTATCAATCGTAATGTAAAAAATGCTGACCGATTTTGTGTATACTTCGGTGATCAAATTCTAAAGTTTTAGTTACTGAACCTATAGTTTCTCATTCGCTTTGCTTTAAAATGCATTAACCCTGATGCGCTGCAGAAAAAATGCACTACAAAACAACCGATTCCGTACGAACCAATGCAATAACTGGCACATTGCCGTGTTCATAGTGAGCCATTTTGTATTTCCGTTACTACTGTCATCTCTAATGTTGCATAGATACAACACTTAAACTGTATCCCTCGCTTTTATAAAATTTGGCTGAGATTTGTACAAGTAGTGCATTTTATGCAAATAACAACATTTTCTGTTTAATCGTCTGCAGCGCAAATAGACACTACTACAGATTTAACATCGCTAGTAGCTTGTCTTAACACCAAGGTGGTAAATTGTGAGTATTGAATATGTAGTTTAACGAGACATACACAGCTATATTGAGCATCAACTTAGAAAATAAGCCGAATATCAGCCATTTTGCTGAATTGTTAAGCCGATATATCCGTTTCATTCGTACTTAAGCATTCACAATGTGCAAGTGCATAGAGGATAAATTGCTCTACAAAGTGAGACAATCAACCCCCATATAGCGCGAGCGGTTACGAAGATATTGCCGTTTTCGTGTATTCTCGGTTTCATAGGCATATTAAAAATCGTTTTAACCCAACCATGCAGCGCAGATAATGACAATAACAGCATACTATTTGCGGATCTATAAAATAAGGTTGCGGAGATATGGCCCTTTTCTTGTGTTTTAGGTTTCATAGTCCCTGTTAAACCCCCTTTTGATCAAAATCCTACATATTGAGAAAATCGCGCGGCACAGCATTATATTGGTATCTTATAGAGGCTTGTTTTCCCCAAAACGATTCGTATTTGGCTTAATAATCTATAATAGATATCAAGATATAATAAAGTGATTTTTGGACCAATTCGTTGTTCGGCTCGATTTTTCGCAGGAGCATGTAGCAATCCGGCTTTGCACCTGACTAGAGGGCACAAATTGATATTTGAAGTTTTCAAATGAACTATACGTGTATCAATTCGCCCCGCCAAAGTCAAATTATGCGTGAAACTTTAAAATCCTAATAATGGGCATTGTTAAATTTGACATCTATTTCGGCAAGTATTAGCTTCGCGCGTGTCACTGTCTACACTCACAATTCAATAAAACAATCAATATATGACAATACAAATTCGAGGTCCGGGGTCCCCGAATGGTGATGAAAGGTGCGTTGACGGAGAGGCGGGTCTTTGGGTAGCCGGGAGATCAGCTGATCGGCAGGGGTGAGGTCCTCCACGGAAGATAAATTTTCGAAACTTTTAGAACTCAAAATTTTTTCTCAAACTTTGCCAATTTTCTTTCAATTTTTGTCTATTTCGCCCAATTTTTGCAAATTTTCCCAGTTTTCTCCCAAATTTTGATCATTATTTCTCCGATTTGTGCTTATTATTCGCCAAAATTTTTCGTCCGCTTTGGGCGTAAGGTGGCGCTGTGACGCTGAGCGGGTGGGCGGTGTGGAGCCTCAGGGAGAGATCGGGTTATTTCCCAATGGGATTGGCGCATGCCCCGAGGGAGGTGCGGTCCAAGCCACAGGGGATAATCCGTCCCCCATGCGCATGTATGATATGTCACCTTAAACTAAGGCGCGTTCACACCTTCAGGTTTTATTAAAAAAATTAGAGTTCAAAATAGGAACTGAATCTTATTGAACTGGTTAACATAAAAAGATGGCAAACTGCAGACACTAAGCATTGTAAATTTACTGTTTCCCTATGTATTTGAAATATTTCATTTCAAAATTCCACAAGTTAGTTTTGATTTCTCAGTTATGATAAATAGTCCCATAACATTGAATTGTATGCCAACTCCCAGGCATAAAAAATTAAACACTAAAAAATGGATTTAAATTCAAAGAATCTAGTTTATGAGCAAGCATGCGAATTGTTACGTTGTTCTGTTTCTGTATTCCAGAAAGCCTACATATGGGTATTTCATAGGTGCACATGATAGTGCCGGTAGGGGTAATCGCTCCCGCCCAGTGCTGAACCCTTGTGCCATATTTGCACCACCTATGCGCATACACATTCCCCTACGCCCGAAAAAATATTACCAATATTGAGAAAAATTGCAAAAAGTTTCAATGGAAAATTGCGATGAAGAAAATCATGAGTAAAAATTCATGAGTATATAATAGTTGTGTGGTGCAGTGGTCAGAAGCACAGGTGTCACAATCATGAGGCCTAGTGTTGAAGCCCTCCTGTGCCCAAAAGCTGCTTGAACTGAGGCTGAGGCTACAAACGTTGCTCCAGACTACCCAACTGTAAAATGAGTTCCAATTTGTTCGGAAGGTAAAAACGAGTCTTTGTGTTCGTTTAGTGTGTGTGCTTTGGCAACTCTGGCCAGGATTACAACGAAGGAAGAAAGCAGCACCAGCACACTTAGTATCACTTTGTGGTCATTATTACCTTTAATATAATTATATATATCTACTTGAATGTACCTTATCGCCGAGATCCAAGGGTCAACCTATAATTTGAGATAAAACTCGGCCACACCGTCCGATCTTCAGCCTTTCTTCTAAATGGGTTAGACCGTCATCGTTTCAGTGGTATGCCGACGCAAACCGGACACAGATCCTGCAGAACTGTCCGTTTCCACGGCTTTAGAGGCCTTCGTCGCGGCCGCTTCCACTCGACAGCAAGAAAATTCGCCTTGGCAGTCTTTCACTAGGCATGCGTAGTATGTGGCCCAGAGGCCCAGCCACTGCAACCGGCGACTTCGCAGAACAAAAGACAAGGGTTTCATGTGACCGGTGCTAGTTCTCAAATCAGCGTTTGAGATGCGGGCGAACTTTGTTGCGCCCAATATTCTAGGTCTGCAGCAGTTTTTGAAAGTGTCAAGCGCCTGTATGTCCGTCGATTTGACTGACCAGGTCTCATACGCATACAGTAAGACGGGTCTGATCACACTGTCTTACACTTGCATCTACGTTGCAATGCTGACGCCTCTGCTCCACCACAGTAGTTATTGTCTCAGCCCGAAGAACGCACCCCGTGCTTTGGCGATACGACAGTATATTTCAAAGTAGGATTGGCCCCTGGCGGTAGTATAACTGCCTAGGTAGCACAGACTGCTGACTACCTAGAACGCTAGTACAGCTAATCAAAGACACGGTGTTTCTGTAGCAAGCCATAACCTTCACCTGGCTTGAGTTGTCAAACAGGCCGACGTTCTTTGCTACTGTCCTAAGCCAGTCCTAACATGATCTGAAGGTCCTCCATGGTCTGACAAAAGTGCTGCGTCGTCTGCGTAGTCCAAATCCGTACTAGCCATTTCAGTGGACAAAATCTGGTCTGACAGTACGTGGCAGATCACGCAGTCGACGGCGTAGTCGAACAAGATGGATAACAATATACAACCTTGCCGAACTCCGGATTTTACCAGGTAGGCGTCGCTATCCTCATTATACACACGGGCCTTGGAAAATGTTGTGGCGTGGATCGATTTGACAACATAAAGCAACGTTGCGGGTACGCCTTCAGTGGTCATGATGTTTAAAAATGATGTTCCTTCGAGGATCATTTTCATACTGGAAATCTGATCAACGCAGCCCTGTGTGAAAACCGGCCTGGTTCTCTCTGGTCGTCATTTCAGAATGTGTCTTGATCATGTGAAGCATGGTAGCTTCCAGTACCTTTAAACAGATGGGCAGCAATGAGATGCCTTTGTAACTGCTTCAAAATGAGCGGTAGCCTTTCTCCGAGAATGGCAGGAGAACATATCTCTTCCATTCGACGGGAATTCTTTGCTGTTGCTAGAGCTGATCGAAGAGTTTGAGCACGCAATTGCCTAGAACAAGACCGCCGATTTAGAAAATTTCTGGTGTGATCATATCAGCTCCCGGTGCTGTGTTGGCTTTAAGCCCTGCTATTGTCTGGAAGACATCTTCCGCTGTACGTGCCTGTTCAAGTTCTCTGGCACTGTAGAAACCAGCTAATTCCAGATTGTAAAATAAATCCCTTGATGTAGGAGGCGGCCTGTTTAGTAGCTGCTTGAAGTGTTCACGCCAACATGCTGTTTGTTTTCCCACATCGCTGGTGATATCACAGCTCAAGTTGCGAATCGTGTCACTAGAGGCAACAACTCCTCTATAATCTACGCAGGATTTTGAACAGGGCTCTCTGATCACCTGCGCGGTTGGCACAATTCATGTTTCTGTTATAGTTATAACCTTTCAGCATCTTTGTCTGTTATGAGGCCATGTTATAAGCGGTTCTTCAAGATCAAACTACTCGCAGTCTTGTTTAATGACACTTTAGAGCGCTCAGCAGCTGTAGCCAGTGACGCGTTCATGATACTTTCTTGGCTTGCCGACGTCGCAGAGCCGTCGCATATTGCTGCTTCAGTGAGTCACAAGTCTAGAATAGTTCCCCAGGTTGAGTCTATGTCCTTGTCACCGTCAGGAGAGCTGTAGCCAGTGACGCGTTCATGATACTTTCTTGGCTTGCCGACGTCGCAGAACCGTCGCATATTGCTGCTTCAGTGAGTCACAAGTCTAGAATAGTTCCCCAGGTTGAGTCTATGTCCTTGTCACCGTCAGGAGAGCGGCTGACATAGTGACACCTGGAAAGAAGTGTCAGCATCTTTGTAGTCACGCCTCCACGGCTGCTCTGCGTGACCTCTTCTACCAAAACATGTCGATAGTTTGAAACGCAAATGCAATAGTAATGGTGCGTGATTGGAGTACAGCAGATTGCCCCAGTATGAGCGGCGGTATTTCACGAAGGACTTCCACCTATGATCATTTAGCTTGTGATCTAGTTGCACCCATTACCTCTTGGGCTCTTCCGTGTTGCAATGTGTCTCTGCTGATGATGTTTGAAATCGGAGCTTGCTAGGAAGAGCGAGGCCTGCTTTACAGGTTCTGTGACCGCAAGTGAATCGGCCTAAGCTCTTTTCTTCACCATCTAGCCTGGAGCCCAGTTGAGCGTTGAAATCGCCAGCTACGATCAGTAAATCCGCCTTGCAGCGCTCAGATAATCAGACAACCAGCATAGAAAATATTCATTGAACTGATCATTCTCCGCAGCCGTTATCCGTCAGGGCATAGACTCTCACCACAGTCAGAATGGCCGGCTAGGAGTGGAGTCGCATCATAAAAACTCGGTTGCTGAGAGGTTTTCAATCAAAGACACAGACGTGATTGCTTCTGCGGATGGCAACACCGACACCACTCTACCCATTCTTTTGATATTGTTCCTTCGCCGAGACATAACGAATGTGACTGGCAGGGGGGTCGTCGTAGGTGGCTCCACGACGATAGTTTTACTTTCGGGCAGTCTAATCCCAGACAGACAAGCAAGATCGACATTCTTATTCAGAAACGACTTGTCAAGTAGCTATTTGTTGCCCACTGGTGGTAAGTATCTAACATTCCACGAAGCTATTTTAACGTGTCTTTTATGATGACGAGTTTCGACGCTGTTTGCATATCTGACACGATACCAGCAGCCCTAGGAGGTACACGCGCCTCGTCTACACAGAACGATGTAGCTGTATACTGAAAACATTTGCTGTGACTATTCACGACTAAGAGCGATAGGTTACCGGGATGTGAATACGTGCTGAATTCCCATGTCCAGCAAGGTTTTTCTCCATCTGTGGTCAACCGATTTACGGAACTGGCGCCATTTCAGGTGTAGTCGGCATGGAACTGTTGGTTACCATGCAGATGTTTCCGCCGACCATCCTGGACTAGGTTCATTGAATTTCAGGCAGACCTACCAGCTCCGGATGGCTTTTTATCGTGGATCATACACTATCGACCACAAACACAAAGGATTCGGACTTTTTGTTCGTGGTGTGACACCCACTAGCTATGGTACTAGTTATAGACCCAGTGGAGGCTCTCGCTAACAGCTTGACATCGAGGCGTTACCTGGCATTTTATACGAAATAGATCTGAGCGACTCTAGACCAGCCAGGACCTCCCAATGATGCCCATGACACGTCTTTTAGCCGGTGTTCGCATATTTCCCCATGTTGCGTAGTATATGAAAGGACTTTATTGCACGCAGGCCCTGAGTCGAGCACCCTGGGGATGCACTGGACGAAGTTCAACTCGAGTCCATATATATAAGCAAATTCTAATTCGAGTTTTAATAAACTTTAAAAATAGACATGAGCGGATGAAAATCAAGCTTCAAACTATGAATTTTAGGTGGAGTTCAAGGTATCTATGAGATATGTTTGTGTAAAGAACTCTCGCCCCGCTGCGACGCCCGTAGTCGGAGTGTCACATCAAGTTCTAGCACGGAATAATGAACAGTCCTGTTAACCAATCACCTAACGATCAACAGAACCCTTAAACCCACAGCGCCGCATTTGCATCAGAGACACCGTGGCAAGTGGGGCTTCCCAAGTTCTATTGAAATTGCGGCTACGCTATCGAACAGCAGTCTGCACACTGTATCATACATCTGCTGTCGTAATGCCGATAAAGCGGCGTGCGCGCGCAAATATTTTTGAGCTAGCGACTACACCGAACCACCTAGGATTTTTCACGTTGTAGGCACCCACTATCCTCGAATTTACCTGATACCGCGCGCCCTCGCTAATCGTGGGCTCAATATATGATTCCGTAACCCGCCTGTCCGTGGGTCCGCATACAGGTGCACAGCCCTGATCGCCCAATATATTTCTCAGTCCAGCTTGCATGGAAGAACACAACTCAACTCTGGTACCCAAACTGAATAACTATGTCGACAAAAACCACAAGGAAAAATGTTGCCAAATAAATACCACCGCCTTTCTCTCTCTGTTGAAGCACCGTAAAAGGAAGTAAAACGACGGATAAAACCAGTCAATCTCATAAATTTAAAGATAAGTAATATGTTTTTTCATAGTATCTCAAAAATTATTATATTTGATTATCACAAAAGCAAAACCGAAAAAGCGGTTTGGGTCTCAGCAAAGTTGCGTCATATATGCATAGTTTGGGACAGTACACGACATGTGTATACTTTAATAATGCTATAGTTTAACTCTTATGTTTATTAACATTCGTGTACTATAAAAATGAAATGTTTTTACTTAAATTTCAGACACTATAGTTATTAACATGTTTGAATATCTTTAAACAATATTTATTGCTGAAGCGTTCATTGAGGGATAAATGTGAAATATTTTTCTGTTGGTTTAACATTCATAAACAAGTTTTTGATTTCATACATTTCGACAAATGTTTTTGGCCTATAGTAAAGGTTAAAAAGTAACAGAACGCTAACAATGTCGACACCATCTTCCGTGCCAGAACGGCGATGGGGTCACTGATACTCCTCCAGAGAACTTTGGGATCGCCAGAGATCTTTTTGGCGATGGGGTCACTGGTACTCCTCCGGAGAACTTTGGGTTCGCCAGAGTTCTTTTTGGGGTAGGCAGTATAAGCGGCTACATTACTGGATAAGCTAAAGGACTTGAATATGAGCGAGTGTCATTCTCGCCTATAAATTTTTATGGACTCTTAATATAATTACCCAGTCTAAAGCAGTTTCACATCCTGTTAAGCGTGAGTCGCGTTTCATCCAAATTAATAGTTGTTGCAGTTTCGTTTCATCCAAACTCGTTGGCGTTTTCTGTTTGGTCTCGTTTCATCCAGCGTGAGTCGCGTTTCATCCAAATTAAGTCTCGTCTAATAGATTACCTAGCACGCTGTAGTTATTTACTTGGATCAGCCTAAAATTAATACCACTCAACAATCATATCAAAACTCTAATGAGGACTCAACTAACGGACATTTTGGATGAATCGCGATTCAATTTGGATGAAACGGGACTTTATTTGTTGTAGCAGCAAAATATTTGGATGAAACGAGACACTGTTTGGATGAAACGAGACAATGGTTAGTTTTAAAACTTTAATGTTTACATAATACATTTTGGATGAACTGAGACTTTGGATGAAACGGGACACAGCCCCTATTACATCGATTAGGATAGGGCAACACGTAACATAAAATAAATAAAAAAACTGCAACGAATTGCTTATAAATGAAACCCATCAAAGCTGTAGTATTTAAACAGCAACATTAATTTCCAGAACGTGTCAGATGAGATGAACTATTTAATATTCCACTAAATTGTATTGAAACGACGAGATATATATTGAAGTGATGTTACTAAAAGTCCATCGTTAATATGTGTTGCATGTAAGCGTTCATATCTTTTCTATTTATAGTTCAATTTTAAAATTTGAAAATGTCGATTTTTCAAAATGAATTTATCAAATTATAATGTACGTTAGTGTACTTTGCAAATTCCCATATAGGACAGAAACCTATGACTCAGATGTAAGTGGAGATTTTGCTCCCTTTCTGTTTAAACTTTATTAAGAATATAAACTTTTTGTAATTATGTATTCTTCTGTTTTATTAATTAATAATGCATATTGTTTCTTGTTAGCAGTAACGAGGATTAGTAAGCCATTGCCTCAGTTTCGGGCTCCCTATGATGGCCTTAACGCCAAAGAAACCCCTGTTACGCTGATCTCTCGACTACTGGCATAAATTCTTAATAAAATTTGTTGTTGTTGTATTAGAATATGTACATAATTTTACGAAAATATCGCACACAAAACATACTGTTATAAACATAAAAACTAGATTTATCCGTACATATGTACATGTATTTCCTAAAGTCAACCTGCAAAAAATAAATGAAATCCAATCTATATCATTCTCGATGTATTAATGCTAAATGTAGCTCAAATTATCCTATGCATTGTAGCCTCAACAGCTACTCGTAAATACATCAGCTTCCAAAACATATAAAAGTTGGAACTGTTCAGGAAATTTGTCAAAATAAAAATTTGACGTCAACACAGCTCCTGACAATACAAAAAATCCAGTTTTATTTAAATATTATCCAATATATGTTATAATTTTTGGCATTGTTTTTAGCAGTAGACATCATCAGTTTGAGGCGCCAAAAACATTTGCTAAAATGTTCTTATACGCTCGTTTTGACAATCTTTTAGTCTGCAATTGCTTGTTATTAAAACATATATTTCTGTATTTGACATTTGTCAGCTATGACCCTAGCCAAGGTAGAATCACGGTGTGCATCAATAAAACTGCTCTGACCAAATATTGCTCACACCAACCTGATGTAGATATATGCTTTGAGGTAGCCTAAAATCCAGCAATTCATGCACACACTGGAGTAAAGATTACTGAAAGGCCACAGTAGAGAGAAATAGGCAAGATTTCACTATCACGCGATGGTCAGCTTCGAGGTACCGGCGTCAACCAGCGGCAGTTCTTTTATAACCACTGATATGTGCTAATTTCCAGGCTTAGCCAAAGCATTTTCCATATTTTCATATTCGCTATTCAAGGCCGACACAGATAATTTAGCTGCAATATAATTTTGCGTCAAATAACTGAGATCATAGGTGTCGCGGGTCAGTTGGCTTAGGAGGAGGAAGGTAGATGGTCGACGGTGTATATTTTCTGTAAGATGGCGCTAGGCAAGGGTGGTGTGCTTTTGGAATTTTCAGGAAATTAAAATTATTCCTCATTTTGCTCTGGAATTTTCCAAAGGATTTTTACCGTTTTGCAACAAATATATATTTATTCTAATTTCCCCAATTTTCGCCAATTTTCACCCAATAATGACAAAAAGTTTCTGCTTGCGGTCAGTGCACGACGGACCGGGGTGCGGACACGGGTGCCGAGCCTTCAGTGGGGGTCAATTGGGCTTGAGGCAGATCTGACCTGGCACCTATGACTGATATTGCCCTCAAGTAATTGCTAACCTCCAAGTCAATTATTGACATTGTACGTGAATAACTGGCCTGACTAATGGTATTATCCGGTTTGATTTTAATGTGGATTCAAGTTAACCCTTTCCCGCAGAGTGTTACAGCGTACATTGAGAAGTGATGTGCTAACCGAGTTTGTCTTCGTTATGCGTGCATTAGTTTGCGCTTTGTTATTTGCTTGGTTTAAGAGGTTCTTCATAAGGAACCGACCAACAGCTCCTGAACAGCGTACTGGCTATCGAATGAACCTCACAGCCTAACGATCCATGTTCAATCCACAGCGGCGGCAAAAAATTGGCCAAGATTGTACCAAATTAATATTCATTCGTGAAAGTGTTAATCAAAATTTTGACTACCGCTTAATATATGTTTCGTGTCTTTGGTGATCAGGTACCTAACGCCACAGAAAACTGAATCGATCGAAAAACTGTGATACCCACTTGTCATTCACTGAAACTGGGGTTCACAGCTGTTTTGCTGAGATCCATAAGAACGCTTGGCTTAGCAAACGAATCATAACATGGGAAAAGAAATACACTAAAGCATCTGGAAAAGGACATCAACTTGAATCGATATCTCTACTATAACCGAAACTAGGTTAAGTGTGTTTTTTTGTGTGTTTTTTTGGGCGCTTCGAAGTTGTGCCATGTATATCTGTATGGTAGTTTTTTTAGATAAACTTTGACTTTACTTGACTAAAGCCACAAATTGTGAAATAAACGCTGTATAAAATAAAGCTGATTTACAAATCACCATGAAACAGGCATGAAACAGTTCGGATACAGCAGCGGGTCCAAATTTTCTGACCCGATCCAGGTATTCGTAGACCCAGCACAACCCGACTGCTGTCAAACAAGATACATATTTTATATGTGCAGCATAAGATATCCGGAATGAAAACACAAAAAGATGTCTAAAATATTAGTTCGCATTCAAATATATTTAGCGCTGTGCCTTTATTTATAGCATAAGTATTATTATTGACCTTGCAGGGCACCAAATCTTACGGTGGAATTGCGCAAAATTGTGCTCTGCATACAGATTGAACATGATATGCGACGACATTGTTGGGTCACAGCTGGGCCCGATATTCGACCCAATGCCCGACTCGGATCGCTGACCAGATCCTACCTTGACCCAACGCGACTTCGGTATAAATTTGGATAAACAAAACTTATTTAAGTTGAATTATTAACATTTTTATATTAATTTCTTGTCGTGATATAGTAACGACTCCTAGACAGATTGGGAAAATAACACATCTGGTTGAATACCAGGCTGGCAAACTAGTGATTAAATACAGTTAGGAACGTGTGGTTATGATTCTAGGAAAGCAAATCACTAAAAACTTTTGTCTAAGATATAATACTCACCAAATTTAAATACCTCAACTATTCTAAGCGCGTCATATTTTTATGAACTTGCTAAAATCTAACCGTATTAGTGAACTCCTATACTTGAAACCATATAATTGCTAGGTTAATAAGATGCAGTCAAATTTTCCAAACTATATAAATGACGCTTAAATGAAACCTACTTTTTTGTATATCATGTAACTATATGTGTATATTATGATGACATTATTTAACATGGACTATATATTATCATCTTTATTGTCACGCCGTCGGCTGTGACCTGGCTTCCGCCTTTTAAATTGTTTGCCTTTGTCAGAGTGTGGGTTGGGATTGCTTTAGCTGCACTGCACTGCACTGCAGAGTTCTTATAGTCATGAACCTTAAGCTTTATACCGACTCACTGGAGTCTGCATGCCAGGCAAAAATGACATGCAGCAAACATATCAGATTTCTACTACAATTGAGATGAAAAACATACAGATTTTCAAATTGATGAATCTGTGGTCTGCATGCCAGGCAAAATGACATGCAGCAAACGTGTCGGATTTGTTGACTACAATCGAGATGAAAAATTTAGGAATTCCGAAGATGCACAAATTGAAATTATTCAATACGAGATCGAATTTACCAGTCTGATTACATTTATGCTATTTCAATAAGACAGCATATATCTGCAAATACTCAATAAATAATTTGACATGTTTCACCATAAAAATTGTTGAGTTAATTGGAGGTTTATATTTAAGTAACTTTATGTAGTACAGGCAAAATTCTATTGTTGATTGCAAGGCATTCTGACTACTCTTGACATTCTTCTTTTAGAAGAAAACTTTTAGATTACCGTTTTGAAACGAAAGTTCTTGACACATAGTATGTGTTTCCGACAGGGTAGTCTTGTTTTTTAAATTGTTTTGTTTTCAGGAGTTAAGAACTTAGATCTGAATTATCTTTTTTTTTATTGAAATTTATTTATTTCTTTGTGCGTTTCCTTAATTTATTTTTTATATTTTTTTGATTTTGTTGTTATTTTTTCAGCAAATGGTTGTTTTTTGATGATGTATTGTTACCTCATCTTTTTGAGCACTGGAATTGGCATATTCATTTTGACACTGACATGTGACGTAGCAAAAGGCAAGTAATATTACATTTTATATAAAATTGATATGCTGTACACGATCTATACTCCTATTTCAATTATTTTTATATATATTTTATTCTTTCAAACATTTACTGTTCTGGGAGGAGACGGCCCTCCTGCGTTTTTGAGTCGCCTTATCCTCCCTTCTCGGGGCGGTCGCCTTTCGCGCCGTTTCCCCCTGTCCCCTTTGTTCCCCCTTCATTTGTTCCCCTTTTTCTCCCCTTTCCCGGAGGTGGCCTATCGAGCCCGGGGCCGCCCCCCGCAATAGTGTGTACCTGGTGATTTTCACAATTTTCGAAACAACTTCGAGATGTTTAGAGTTACCCATTGTCCCACATTTTTGAACAGTCTTTTGTAAATAATGTTGTGCCTAATTCATGGTTGTGTTCGGACGTTGTTGCTGTTTATAAGCAGGAGACGGCCCTCCGCGTCCGATCCCACTAACCATCGACCTATTTCTTTGCTATTCGAACTGCCCGCAAAAATTATGAATCGATCCCATTCTCAGGAGGCAGGTCGCCTTGTCGCGCCTCTTTTTTTTGTGGTTTGTGTTTTTTTGGTTGTTTTGGGTGTTGTGTTTGGTTTTGGTTTTTTTTTTTTTTTTTTTTTGGTTTTTTTTTTTTTTTTTTATGTCCTTTTCTTTTTATTGTTATCATGTCGGGGGCCAGATGTCAAACTGTATCACCCTTATAGTCCATCACCCCCTTCACAAGTGGCTGTGCTCTGGTCGTTGAGGGTGGTCGTTGGCCTCCCTTCTCGTCCCCTGTCTGTTGTTTGGCGCCTCTTGTGGCTTCCTTGAGCGGTCCTTTCTTGTCTGCGTTGGTTTCGTTGATGGTGATTTCTCTTGCGCTATGATCGCTTCTAAGCGTATAGTTATAATATTTCTTTCGTTGTTTTCTTACCTCAGACCCGATACTCTTATAGTAAATCTTCTATATCACCCTTATGTATCTTCACCCTTATCACCCCCACAGGAGGTGGCCCGCGTGTTAACCTTATCGCGCCCTAAAGTTTTTTCCCTAGCTGCCCCTCTTTTGTTTAGCGATATAGTGTGTACCTGGTTACATCGTTTGCATTTAGATCTTGTTATGGTATATAAATGTCTGTACAATAATGTTGATGCCTGTCAGCGATCATTTGGTTGTTTCTGACGTTGTCCGAACTAGAGGTCATTCAAAAAAATTGATAAAAAGGAAATTTAAAACAAATATATTAAAAAATACTTTTGTCCGCGTTATGAGCATGGAACCAACCGAGTACGTCTATGGTAAGCCGTTAATTCAATCGCCGAATACTAAATCATTCAGAACCCTTCTGAAAAAGTTAACCTGGAACAATTTTTGCATTACAATAGAAACCTACAATCAGATATAAGAGGATTTAGCACCTATCGATAATTTTTTATCAATTATGTATCTATATATGTGTAATTTTTAATAAATATAATGATCTTTAAGATTTTAACACTATACAATTAGTAAAACGTGAATTGATGCATATATTTGAACAGCTAGTTTCGGATTAGTTATTGTTCTAGATTTTCGAAATGAAGCTTTAAGAAAGGGTACACTCTATGGTTTACATAACCACTGATATCCGCTCCATAATTACAAATTTTCCCTGGATATATGTTGTCTGCTCGTGATTGAAACGTAACCCTGCGAAGCATCAAGTCATTAAATATGTCAAGCTGCAGCAGACTCTTCAGTACAGCTACAAAATCGCATCGTATGAAAGGTTTAGAGACGCAGCTTCCATAAGTATCACTCAACTACACCGCAAAAACTTCGTCAATTCGTTGAAATGAGTACTGACTTGATGTTAAGAAATATATTTTAAATAAGGTCTCTGTGTTCCAGAAATAATCTGCCGCCCGCAAAATGTCTTATTGTCTACAATCTGTGAAAACAGCGTCTGATTACATGAGATGTGACCTAATTTAACTATTACACAGCAATATGAATAAAGATATTCTGTAAATTTACATACAAGTATCTAGACTAAATCAGTAACATATTTTAATGCATTAAGGTAATATCTCCGCAATTTGTAACTATAACCACTATTGTGCTCACTTATGTCGGATTTTACGTATCATTTACGTTGGATTTTGGCTAAAACTTTTTTGGTATATATTGCATATTGAACAATATTAATTATAATATCGGTCAAACCCATTTTTGCGTCTCACATAAATAATTCACGCTTATTTTTTTTTGTGTTGGGCGCGAGAAAAAAGCAATCCATTATTTCTCTATTTTAGTTTTTAAGGCCGAACTTTGTCAAAAGAAAACAAACTGTTGAAAACGCTAAAAGAAATCAAAAATGACAGAAAAATGTAAACAAAATATTGTTTGGCATGTTAGTTGATGAGTTATAACACTTTAGGCTATATTTCCATAGTACAACTGTATTTAAATCAATAGACTTTGATAAACTGTCGGCATAATGACTACTCATGACACATTTTTGAGCTTTTCGCTGTAAAACACAGTCTTGCTAAAGTCGAAAACGATACCATATCACCGGTTCTATAATAATAAGAAAGAAATAGGAGCTTACACAACGGGCTCTCATGAAAGAGAACGTGTAAAACCACACGACGAAAATGCACAGATCCAGACATCAGACTCACTAGCGTCCGCCGACAACCTATGCAACAGCAAGTATAAAATACAACTGTCGGTTTCATGAGAACGTAGTCACACTGTGAAAATTCCTATTCATGGATTAAAGCACGTATAGATCACATTCTCAATAACTTTTCTCGACGTTGTTTAAGTATTTTAGTATCATGCCTCAAATGTTATGACTGCGCCGGATTAAATGAAGACTGCAACGGCGACACCTGTGAAGGTGTTCAGTGTTATAAGAAATCTGGAATGCTAAATCGTGAGTTATTATGTTTACGTGTTTATGATTTACCTCAACCCAAAACGCTGAGTACACGGGCGGCGGTTCCGGCGGGGACGAATGGGTTGCATCCCCCCTAAAAAGTCAAGATCTGGGGGTAAGAACTAAAGAAAATTATGCTCATCTTCCACTTTTAGGGATAGCCGTCATTGGTTGAGGATATTTTATATCGTCGGCACTGTGCCTGACATCTTGTTGAAAACACATTATTTAAGACACATAGTATTGGATATAGCTTCTTACAGTGGAAAACAAGATATTTGAACCGTGCGCACGCAGAAATACACATGTTAGCCGAATTGTCACTAACCGGCTATGTTTTCCGTCAAAATGCTTTGATGCCCAAGACATCCCAGTGCTCATTTTGACTAATAAACTACATCTTTGTATAAACCATAAAAATATCTATTATATTTCTTTCACACAATACAAACATTTAAACCAATATACACAGAATTATGGCATCGTAAACACACGAAATGTATATATGAGGTAAACAGATTACACAACACATACATATTACAGACATGATAAGAAGAAGACCCAAGGCCTACGTTTTCCCACCGGAATGGTACCCACAGTTGTCAAAGACGTATAACAGTTATGGCATGCACAGTAGTTGAAGACGTATAATGGTTATAAGCACGAAATAAGGCAACATTGTTTCCAAACAAGATGGAATGAATCGGCACATTACACAAGCTATCCCCCTGCCCGGTGTCTTCCGAAAATTATCATATAAATAAGGGAAACATATTCGTTCATGCGAAGTGAAGTTAAGTGCTCTGGCCCGTCCTGCTTGGGGTCACAACTTAATACGTCCCCCGGTTTCACATGAGGAAATTTGTTCTCAATGCAATGCATCGTTACAACTGACTATGCACTAAACGAGTTTGCTAGCTATCGGACAAGGGCGTAGCCAAAGAGGGTCTTGGGAGCCCTGGGAGACCCCCAATCTAATCCCACTAAAAAATACTAAGACCTGTGCGCATAAAGCATGCGCTGCGTACACGGTGATAAAACCGAACGGTCTAAACAGCATGTCAAATATCGTGCATTACATAGCAAAGAAATTTAAGATATTATTTTTGGATTTAATATTTAATATATAAGTTTAGATTTAATATTTTTTGGCATTACGTGTGGAATTGTGCAGACAACGTTATGATTGTTGCTTCTTTGTCTTTGTTTTTTGTAGCTTTTAGTTTAGTAGTGTTGTTGTGTTGTAATCACAAACAACAAGAAATTATGTATTTACCAAAACTTCAAAACAACAAAGTTAAATATACATCCTCACAATATCCAACTTCCTTTTTTCCTAAACCCGTGCTCTCCCAATCCCTTTCACCTTCCTTTGTGCTAGCTACTACTATTACGTAAATTATGCAAAATATTTATTCATATTCATCAAAAGATCAAGAATCTTTGACATTCCCCCGAAAAATGTGAGTTCCCTGAATAATCAAAAGTAATGTTTCTATTGAATTTTCTTCAATTTATTCCACTTTATGTTCCAAATTTGACCTGTGATTGACTCACACACAGACGAAGTTATAGTGTAGCATGTGATTGACTAACACGCAGATGGAATCGAATTGGTTCACAGCCTGGCGAAGTGGCAAGATATGCGATTGACTCTCACATTTAGCCGAAATGTATTTAGCAGAAAGGCATGATTTGCTCGCACATAATTGAATTGTTATTGAGACACACGATTGTCTCGCACGTATTGATAGGCTAAGGTAACAGTTTATAACCTAATCGAAGTAACCGGATGCGTTTCTCCTTTGAGATTTCGGAACATCACAAAACGCAACTTGTATCATTCGAAGATCTTTGACGATACATGCCCAGTACCGCGATTTAGATGAAATCCCTGTTCATCGTACATCGTTGGAGTGAAGGGTTCGATCCCATAACGCTCCTGCCAGTTTATCACTGATATTGCTGCGCCCTGGAATTGTTTATTGATCTATAGGGTATATTTTGTAGCCACAGGCGCATCCTTGTGTGGAATAGCTGCACTTATTATAATATTTGAACCAACCTGATCGCCCAACCGTTGTATTAGAGCAGCTTGGATGGTACGCCATGAGTTATGTCGCCACTCCTTTGATTTCTGAGCATCGTTGATGCCGCAATGAATGACAACCGTGTTGAAGTCACGAAACCGAAAATTGCGACTTCCAATGATATAAGCTGTATCCTCATAGCGGGCCCCGGACAGTATCTCACCGTGACCACCCTTCACCGTATCAATGTGTGGACTCATGCTGTCTGATAATAAAAGAACAATTCGGGTGTAGCCGACTGTGGGAGCTTGTTGTATGTGTAATAAATTTTGGACGGGATAAATATTCCAATTATAATTATTACCAGCTACTCGTTTTAACAGATCATCCAATAATTTTCCGTAACAATTAAAACCGAATTGTTCCTTGCGCGCGTGAACTTCATTACGTAGGAGTCCGCACGACCAAATCGACTCCCGTTTTGCGGTACATTGCACAGACCGTATGTCCTTGACAGGATCTGACGTTGAATTGAAAATTTTCATAAAAACCGTAGCAAACGGGCTGAGTGGTTGTTGAATAACAATATATAGCATTAAATCTGCGAGCACAGATGGTGCAAGAAAGGTCCCTTCCGCACTTGTTGCTCCACCGTGGGACTTCACCAAAGCTGCGATGTCGCCAGGAGTTTGATCTAACAGCGTGTTCACCTCGAGCCGACGAGCTAGGTTTCGGTTGCCTTCTTGTACCAACATTACATAATATCTTATCTTCTCCATTGAGCTAAATTTTAAGTCGCCCAATTGCAGTGGGGTGTTATGCATGCGTAGCCGCGAAAGCACGTGAGCTGATGACAGCGTGATTGGTTAACGTATGTTCATTGTGTGGATGTATAGCCTGTAAGTATTAAGATTAAAATTATAAGTCCTCGGAACGATCAGAAACTTCCGAATCAATTTGCGGATTTACTTGTGTGTTAAGAACACGTTTAGCTAAAGGCTGTTTAGGAGGATTATTGTGAATTCTACCTAAAGCACGTGTTTCTTCCGATGAAATTTCAAGTGGATACAACGATTTTACTGGTCTGTTAATGGTTTCGTTGTTCGGAAGTCTCAAACATGCGGACCGAACATGACCGTCCGCGCTCTCTCGGGTTGACACAATTAATCCCATCTGCCAGTGACACAGAGGAAGATGATCTTTAACTAGAACTATGTCTCCAACGGATGGCACAGAATTGACAGTATTTCTTTGCTTGGACTGGTAAGATCCTGATCTAAGACCCAAGAGATATTCATTACGCCAACTTTTCCAAAAAGAATCTAATAATGATTGAATACTTTTCCAAGTTTGGACTAAGGTATATCCCGTTGTTTGTAGTTTAGTCTCTGATGTTCCGCTATTGACTAGTGGAAACCGTGGTATCGGTTGATGTGGCCCTGCAAGAATGTGTGAAGGGGTCAGCGGTGTCCCAGAAGGCGTTGCTTCTGAGTATACCAAAGGTCGGGAATTTACGACAGCTATGATCTCGGCTAGCACCGTTTGGAGCTCCGTCTTTGTAACACGTCTTCGATCAAGCGATTTTTTGATGGCGCGCTTTGCAATTCCAACCATACGTTCATAAAAGCCGCCCGTCCACGGCGCTAGTGCAGTGGTAAATCACCACGAGATCCCGCGCGAGATGGCAAAGTTTTGCACCTCACCGCTTTGTTGTATGTTTGACCACACATTGGTTAGAGTTTTATTTGCGGCGTGAAAATGTTTTGCGTTATCTGAGACTATAAGATACAGGCAGTCCACGAAGTGAGATAAAGTGACGAAGACAAAAAATAAACTGAACTACCGTCAAGTCGTCCACCACTTCAAGATGTATAGCTCTGATCACGGCACATGTAAATAAGCAAACCCAAATTTTATAACTTCCTGTGGCCGCATTTACGTAAAGTAGACCCAAATATTCTACCCCAACCCATGTAAAAGGTTTGAATTGAGTCACTCTGATATCAGGCAGAGGCGGGAATGGTGGTGCACGAAAGTGGCCTCCATGTGCTGCTTTGCATACCCTGCAGCCATTAATTATCCGCTTGACGTGACCACGACCATGAATAACCCAGTATTGGGTACGAAATTGTGCTAATGTATGTGATATCCCCCAATGATAAAGACTTTCGTGGCAATACCTGATAACCAAGTCTGTGTATGGGTGGTTTTTGGGCAGTAAAATTGGAAATTTGGCACTGTCCTCGACATCGGCTTGTTCGAAGCGACCGGCACATTTTAGAAATCCATCAGAGTCAATAAAAGTATTAAAATTAACATATGTATTTTGATGGGTCTTTGGGTTTTGCGTACTAAACATGTATGGAAAAGTCGTTTGTTGAATATAGTGATTCCAAAAATTTCGAGATTCCGCAATTTTGTTTGATGATAACGAGCCAATTCGTCGATCCTTGTGACGACAGTTGTAGCTAAATCGATTGATCCAGGACGTGACCCTATACAGCCTAAGTAAATTTAAATAATCTGATACCTTCAAAAGAGGTTCTTACCACAACTATTTCATCACCAGCTGCAGATTGTCCCACTTCCAACGAGGGCCATGATGTTGCCTTATCAATATCTGTTGGCGAAGTCTCCCTGCCATACTTTAAAAACAGCGGACCCTTCCACCAAAAATCACTCGAAATTAGTGCATTAAATGAGCACCCCCGAGTTGCTAAATCTGCGGGATTATCTTTGGTAGGGACGTAACGAAAAATGACGTCAGAGTGTGACTTGATCTCATTGATCCTGTTTTTGACAAATACGGTGGTTATAGATATTTTCGCAAGCCAATGTAGGACACACTGTCAGTCACACCAAAGAGTTTTTCTCTTATCTGGAGACGGAGCTGGTCCGCAGCACACTTTAGGATTCGGGTTCCTATTAATGCTGCCATGAGCTCAAGTCTGGGAACTGACGTTGGCTTGACAAGCGCGACACGTGGTTTCGCAAATAATAGGTCGGTATTATAATTTTCCCCATTTGTTGTACGGAGATAGATATTAGCCGCGTATGCCTTGGTCGACGCGTCACAAAAACAATGTAACTCAAGATTAGAGCTGTCCAGCGCCAAGGCTGCATTAATACAACGGCTTAGGCTATGTTCCGGAATACGTTGCAGCTCTATTGAAAATTCTTGCCATCGCCGAGGTTCTTCTTGTGGCAAAACGTCATCCCATCCGTATTTTTCTGTCCACAGATGTTGAACAAATAATTTTCCCGAGATTGTGATTGCTGAATAAAATCCACATGAATCAAAGATTTTTGCAAGGTGTTTGAGCACTAGCCGTTTTGTGTTTATAGCATTAACCGGTATCTCGAACGTGGAGCACGCGATTGTGTCTGTGATTGTGTTCCAAGACAGTCCTAACACCTTTATCACCTCACCACATCCTCGATCGGCTGCTTTGATTTCATTCCGAAAGAATGTGTCATTTGTGAACCACTCACGAAGGTTCATCGAAGCCTTTTTAAAAAGAGACTTGCCTTGTGCGTAAAATCCCCTTGCTTCAGCACTGGTTGGTTTCCCGGTGACAACATTGTCGACGTATATGTTGCCTAATATTTCCAATGCAACTGGAAGATTTGACTGTTTTAGATGGTGTTGGATAACCGCTCCAAGTAGAGAGGGGCTAGCAATGGCGCCAAAAAACACTCGGGTAAATCGAAGAATAATAACATTGTCGCCCTTCAACGGTTGCAATGGACTTTTTATCCACACGAATCGAGTCAGGTTTCGCGAACGTTCATTAAGTCCAACTTGTAAAAATGCCCTTTCGATATCGCTGACAATCGCAATGGGATGTAAGCGAAATGGGAGCAACAACCCGACCAAATCATCTAATAAAACAGGTCCGCCGTGCATACAATCATTCAGAATAGGCGATGTCTTGGTAGCCTTAGCCGAAGCATCGTATAAAATGCGTAGTTTATTGGTCGAATTCTGTGGCGTGATAACACAGTGGTGGGGAATATAATGCGCAACGTCATCTGGGCCTTCTGATGGAGCAAATTCCACGATACTCTTCCTTATTTGTTCCCGAATAATTTCGTTATAGGCGGTAAACAATTTTGGATCAGCCGATAACCGTTTAAGAAGTGACTTCAACCGTTCAAATGCCAGCCCTTTGTTGTCAGGCAAGTTAGGAGCATCTGATTTAAGCGGAAACGACACCGTATAACGATCGCCTTCATATGTCACGATGTTATTAAATTGCTGAAGAGCTTCTTCATTAGTATTTGTAGACGATGGGGATTTAATTCCAATGTCCACAAGGCTCCAAAATCGTTCGATTCCGGTAGTTAGTTGCGCGGAGTCCGGTTGCGCTTCTACACGACCAGTAGCAATAAACTCCAACGATGATGAAAGAAACACAAGTCCATCAGAACACTGAATACGTTCACTCTCAACGAACTCATAATACAAATTGGTACCGATAAGAATGTCGACGTTAACCAGTTCGGCCTGAACCGACACCGGCTCGGCTAGACACATGAGTTTCATAACCAGATATTTGTTAATGTCCGGCGACCACTTCTGAATGGGACAAGAAATCGTTGGGATGACATTTGCTGTCACCCTTTTTGCAGAGAAGTCCGTCAAGATAACCTTGAAGGAAGCATTTTGGTAAGTTACGGTTGTTCGTTTACTCGCTGCAAACCCTGCCAATGACATGATGTCTTTTCCAATTTTCGTAGCTTTGATAGCCTTTGATAGTTTTGAGGTAATAAATGTTCGCGAACTTCCGGTATCGAACATCAGTCGTGCTGTCAACGGTTTATCACCGTCAAACCCGCAAACCATTGCCAGCGCGGTTTGCAATATTGATTGTTCTCCATGAGACAGCAGGGTAGAATCAGTGGCTGTGGAGCCAGTACTTGCCGTCTGACTATGTTCTATTGGGGATTGAGTACTGGCTGTCGGCAATCCGCGAACTTTGGGAATATTTACTGCGTTCGCTGTAAACTGTGTGTTCCATAAGGCTCGATGATGACCTTGTCTATGGTAATAGAAACAAATGTTTTGCCGAATAGGATATTTTGAGGAATTATGTTTCGAGCTTAGGCAGATTTGGCATCTACCCTGTATTTGTTGACGATGCGATTGGATGTCTGGATACCGTTTGCACTGATCTGTGTAGTGTCGTTCACTACAGAAGCTGCACCGAACGGTTCGATTGGGGGTATTTGCAATGAGCGCCGACGAGCTTCCCATGCGAGGCTGTTTTCCTTTATATTACGGCGAAACTTACTAGTACTTTCACGATGGCTAGTGTCAACTTTTGTGTGGCCACCCACTGAACGTTGATTCATATCTCTTGCGCGAATCTCCTCCTTAAGTAGTTCTCTTAGACTGGACAATGTCCAGGTATTTGTACCAATCTTGCGATACAATTTCATTTTAACGTAAACTGGGAGTTTAGAAGGAATTATCGGGGTAAAAACTTGGCCGAAGGTTTCTTCTGCCGAGCCTAACGCTATCAAGCTCCTAATATGTCGTTCACTATCGTCATATGGTTTTTGAGGTTGGCATATTTCGTGAGAGGCTATGGGAATTGCTAAAAGAGCGTCGAAATGTGCATTAATAGCGAACTGCGTATTACCAAACCGTTCTGTTAAAGCGTCAACCACTGGACCGTAATTATCTGCAGTTAATTGATAGCCTTCAATGAGGCGCAGTGCATCTGCGACCAAATAGCTGCGAAGGTATTTATACTTATCAATTGTAGTTAGATCATGATTATCATGGATCGTCGAACGAAATTGGTCCCAGAATTCTTGACATTTTAATAGATCTCCCCCATACTTAGTAATCTGTAACTTAGGCAGCTGTACCGATGGTTTAAATTCACTAGCTAACTGCTTTGATGTGTTAAATTCAGTTGGGATAGTACTGTCTACTTTTTGGGGCGTTTTCCAGAAAGTGTCGAGACGGGCGGAAAATATAGCAACTGTCTCCAGAATAGAATCGTCGACGTAACCGGAGCCTTCGATTTCTGATGTCATATCATCATCGCTAACAACTGCAGCCAATATATCATTATTTAAAGCAGACGAACGTGTCCTGTAGTCATTCACCTTTGTAATTGAAGATTGTATGCGATCCGCGCTTTCTATATCACTAGGGTTTGGTTCCGCAGTTAAGTCCTTAATTTCATTACTAATGTTTGCTCTTAGTGCCCCTCTTTGTTTTATACGCAATTTGATTGTGCCTTCCATTCCGAATAACAAATAGTTAATTTGGAATGTAAACCGATGTTGTTATAACCACTAAACAAAAAATCGTTAAATTCGTTTTAACTTAAACTATTTTCGACATAATTAATATGTAACAGCTTGTTACGTAATCAAATCCGCCAGTTTGGTTTGGTGTTTTTTTTTTGTGTGTGTGGGTGGTGGGTTGGGGGTGTGGTGTGGGTGGTGTTGTGTGGATTTTTTGTTTTCGTTGGGTTGGTTGGTGGTTCCTTCGTCCGGTGCGGGTCGGTGAGTGTGTTGTTTTTCTTTTTTTTTCCGCCTCTCTCTTCTTTCCTTCTTTGTGCTGTTTTGTTTTTTTTGATGATCTTTGAAGTTGTCTTTGTTTACGTTTCGGGGCGAGAATCCACTACCCTCCTATATACTACACGGTGTCCCTATAATACACTCCAGGCTGCGTTAGCAGAATGCGCCCCACATAGCAGCTCCGCCCCAAATCCCCCCACCTGGGCGTACTGTCTGAGGGCGGGGGGCGCGGACCCCACGGCCAAAAAAGGCCACAACAGATGGATCTAAAGTTCTCCTTTCTGGCGTTTCAGTCGGTGAAGCATTACTTCAGATCGTAGGAGTGATAGATTTGGAATTATCGACGTATGTCGGACAAGGATATGATGGTGCTGCCTCCTTGGCAAGTGAACGAGTTGGAGCAGCTGCAACATTTCTTGCTCAGGCCAAGAAAGCTCAGTATTTTCACTGTGCTATGCGCCGTTTAAATTTGTGCGCTGCACAGACTAAAAATTCCAACTATCGAGCACGCACAGGATGTGATAAAAGAAACTGTCGTTTTTTCAGTGCAGCGTAAACGAGCGGGCATGTTATTGTCCTGCATCAGTGAAGAAGATGATCGAAGGACAAGGAGTGGGCAAAATAGCAAGATGCAGTGAATGTTTACTGTGATTTGCTGCCGGATCCAGTGACAGTTGTCAAGGGCGAATATCGATTCTGGCACCACAAATGACAAGCTGTTGATGTTTCTGAACGTCCGACGACAGTTCTTTCCACATTGGACCACTGTAGCGCTTATCCAAATATTTCGTCATCGGTTCAGCTGCTAGGTACGATTCAAGTGATAACGGCAGATGACGAGAGACTTTTCTCTAAACTCGAAAGAACTCTCTCGACAATAAGAAGCACAATGGACAACCAAAGACTTGAATCTCTCATTCTGCTAGAAGTTCATCGCACCGATACACCGACAGTTGACGCCGTTATCGATAGTTTTGCCACAGCAGCAGCCCGACGTCTTGACTTTATTTTGTAGTGTAATTAGGTGGAACGGTTATGTTCTGAACTTAAAGTTTTGATTTATGACTGATATCTTTCATTAAGCATTGTGAAATTCAAACGTTCTTGAAGTTTTTTCGAAAAAACTAATATGCAGTTTTAATCACGCTCCGTGACGAATGGTCAATAAATCAGTATTCTGTGCAAAATCCCAGCCTTTACTGTACCCTAGAACTACATCGTTTCAGTTCGCTTAGTTCTATCCGCGTATTCGTAGTCACAGAGAACTATGATGTAAACAAGAAGCACAGATTGCTGCGGACTGTGATTTATGCCCAGGGTAAATGATGTCACAGATGAAAATTTACAGGACCCCTCCCAATCAAAAATCCTGGCTACAGCACTGCTATCGGATGTGATGTAATTACATATTTTGTACTCGTTAGCCAGTAATTAACAGTGACGCTGTTAAATCTAACATCCCCAGCGAAGCATCTAGCTGAAAAACAAAATTCAGCGCGTTAGCTGAAACATTTTACCATTTCCAACTACATTATGTTTAATGTTCTAAATCCAAACGGGTCAACTACCGTTCTACTTACACATATAATGGTGAAAAATGTCCTGTCGAATAAACGTTTGCTATCTCGCCTAAGAACCCAGAGTGCACCCAAATAACAATATTATATCTTATTTCAGATAAGCTATGGATAAAAAAAGGCTGTCGAAAATATTACAAAGGCGAAATTGGATGCCGCGAAAAACAAATCGTTGTACCGGATATAGTGGACGCTCGAGGAATTTCATGCAATTGTGACAGTGCTGAGTTGTGTAATTCTGCCAAATCGATGATCGCCTTCTCCAAGCGTATACTGGAGTTGGCATCGTTCTTAGAAATACTCAGATCACTCGTTCCTGCTACTACTGGTATTGTCAGCATCATTTTTAGCACCGCTTATTGGTAGATTTGGTGCATTTTTCTAAACGTCATCAACAATGATTAATGCTTTTAGTTTCTTGTAAAACCGAGTGCGAATACCGAGCTTCAACTTCACTACTCGTTGCAATCATTCGGCTTGTAACAGGGTTTTGAAGGCATTCGTTCATATGTGATATACAATGCGAAAGCTACGAAATGAAGACATGAATTTTAACGAAGTCTCACTTGAGACGAATCATGTTTTAATCTATTTATGCATTAACCGTACATGTATATATAACGAAGCAGCTCGTTGCGAATAAATATAATCATGCTTGAATATTTAGAAATCGAAACATTAGCACCGTTTGAACTTAAAGATATAATCATGATTAAATAAAAGTGATCGCACGTTCAAATTCTATGATTAAATTATTCGTTCAAAACTTGATCAAAATAGAATAAATTTTAAATACATTTTCCTTGATTTCAATACTTTGAGCGTTCGAAAAATGTCAAAACTTTAGAAAAACAAAAAATAAAACAGGTACTTAAAATTTTTGGAATAAAAGTTAATCAGTTAATCAGTAATGCAAAAATGCACATTCAAAGTTTAAAGACAAACAATCTGCCATTTTTTTCATCACAAATTGCAGGAAAATTTAAGTGAAATTTGGAGGCCAAATTTTGAAAGTTTGATAGCACTTTTGCCTTCTACTTTACCATTCAGAACACGCTTCGTTTATAATACAACCTTTACTAAAACTAAAACCTATAAAAGAATCTTTCCATTTCTCTAGTGGTAACCCGTGTTAAATGTCAGACGGTCGTTTTTAGCCTTACCCACAAACATTTCTAGGCAGCCAAAACACATTTTCAGAAATTACACCCACAGTTTTGCAGGATGCGATATTTGAGACCCCCAGTTTTTATGAAAGTCGGCTGGGCGGCTGTCTTAGGTTCAACTGACTCCCTCTAAACTCCGGCTTCACGGCACGCTGCAAAGCTGTAGGGCGGGAGAGGAGTATAAATAGAGTTACTCGTGACATCTACGTAGGTGAAGAGTACAGAGCAAAGAAGTGCCATACTCTTCCTTGTGCACCTTTGACAATAGTGATACAAAGATTGCTTTAAAATTTGGAAATAATCTGCAATTGTTTCTACGCTTGAGCAGACAAGAGCGGCTAACCATTTTGCTCATTGTAGAACGAAATACAAATTTTCAAAACTCGGTATTTCCTTTCGCCCATACGATGAAGCATGCAGATATATATAGTAAATTTTGTGATGCCATCAAGAAATATTTGAAAACCAGCATTTCTCAGTTTTATAAGCAGGGAGTAAACGTTGTTGTAGCAAAAGTGCTTTGCGCGTATTTATTTTGCACCAAACATATATTTCTAATTCCATTGGTATTGAGAGATAATACTCTTCAACGTCCTAGTAAAACTCAAACTATACCTGCTGCAAGGTGTATCTAAAACAGTTGTAAACTTTCAGGACGTTTCAGTTAAGAGTGCTATTTTCGTTTTCCTAGTTGCAACTTCAATTTAATGGAGCAGCACTTCGTACAACCCGAACACAAAATTCGCCAAAGAAACACCAATTAAAAGACGACGAATTCTTTTCATGCGAATCCATTTGAGACGGTGTAAGAAATAATTTCTCAAACCTGGGCAAACGGGTCTAATGCTATCAATTTTGGATGCTGCCTGTTCAATCGCCAATCTGATGTGACATTTTTAAGTTGCACTATTTCGGAAATTGTAACCATCTTAGTAACACAGCTATCAATATTCTACCGTAAGTAAGCATCATCACTCTACTAACATATGCAGCATGGATAGTTTGACCGCTCAATATTAAAATATAGACACACGATAAATGGCTGATGTGATGTAACACTTATCCGCTCCAGTACAACGCACATTTTTTGATCGTTTTAGTTTAAAATTAAAATATCAAATGTATTACTAAAATCACTGGACAAGGAAATATGACATTTGAATGTAAGCACCTGTCCCGTAAAATATCGCATTGCATCGAGCCGTATTTTAAAACCGTTGATTCAAAACCGGAAACAATATAGCCGAGAAGATTAAATTTTTCAGTAGAAACCACTGTCATGTTGCGCGAAGAATTTGTAATCTAATTTTTGATACGATCTTGTAGAAGATGTTCAATAACGAAGCAAAATATGTCAGATTTCTCACACCAGTTACTCCGCACAATAATGTTCATCATTGTGCGATTACCCGGGAAATAATTCTTTAAAAACATGGCAGCTACCATTTAACAAACAAGACCGAAGATTTTTAGAATTTGGTTATTGCAGACACTGAAATCAGGATAAGCTTCCTCTAGGATCTAAGGCAAACTGGATATTTTCAGAAAAATTTCCTGGTGTGTTGCTCAAATATTTGCAGCGCATTTGTATTTATTTGGCTTATACAGATATGTACTTCGGTCAGTCGATAACTTATTTCTACAGAGTAATTATTCCTAAAAATATGTATAAACTATTTCAGAGCGCAAACTACACTAATTTTATAGCTATCGTCTGCACCTTATATATAATGACTCGTCCGATTTTATGTTTAAGTTTTGGTGCTATGTCAAATCTTAGGAAGCAGTATACAATTAATAGGTTTAATCAGACTATGTGCATAAGCATATGATGACAAAAGTCATATTTTGTGTTGATATAATACAAGTTCTGCTGCTACCTAATGTAACTTAGACGTTATTTAATCGATTGCTGTTTGTGATCCACAAATATAGCGGCTTCGATTGAGTACGCTTCTATCACCATAATAGGCACAGCTGAGCAGGGATTTAGCGTGAAATGTTTAGCATCATTTAGCCCGTTCGATCGTACCTCACAACCATTGTAGCATCATTCACTATTTTTCAGAGAAACCTAACTCTTAAAACATATTGAACAGATAATGGTCCCGGTGTAGTAACGCAGTGGATTCACTAGTACTTAACAGTGAGTTCAAATCAATAGATTCATTTTAATTAAAGAACAAAATTGGTTGTATCGCTGCGCCCAATGAGATTATATTGGTTGAAAAAGCGTAGAAAAGTTGGCAACTAAGCGATTCGTGATAAAAGCGTTCTTATATTTTATATCTTACAGCATTTAATATGTTTTATCATACCGTACGCGCCTTTGTTACACAGTTTATGCCAAAAACCCTGAACAGACATATGATGTTATCCCAAACAATGTAATTATCGAATGTTTCATAAACAACGGGAACGATTGCGATCAATCACTAAGATAATGAAGCGCGAAGTATCGTAGCATAAACTCTGTAATACTATATTATCGGATATATTAAATATCCGATATGTCTTCCACCAATATTTAGTACATTGTCTAGAAAAAATATTGGCAGTGAATATTTCTAAACGTTAGCTAGACATTGCCAAGGTACATAAAACGAAATTCTCTACTGGTATGAGTATGATCGCTGTATAGCTGCAATATTTCTAAACGTTAGCTCGACATTGTCAATGTACATAAAACGAAATTATCTACTGGTATGAGTATGGTCGCTGTATAGCTGTAATATTTCTAAATGTTAGCTTGTCGGTCGTTCTCTGGTGGTGGTGTCGCTGTGCTGTTTTCCGTGCTCCGCGGCCGTTCTCTCTGGGTGTCGCTGTTGCTGTTTCTCGTGCTCCTGCGGCCGTTCTCTCTGGTCGGTCGCGGGCAACTGTTCCAGCTCGACATTGACATTGTCAGAAAGTATATCCTGTATGGCTGTAATATTTCTAAACGTTAGCTAGACATTGCCGGTACATAAAACGAAATTCTCTGGTGGTATGAGTATGATCGCTGTATAGCTGTAGGGGGTGGTGGTGTTGGTGTTGTGTGTTGGGTTGTTTGGTTGGTGTGTGTTAGCTGTAATGTTGGGTATGGATTTTTGGTATGTTGATGTAGAGCGTATAGAATTGCGGCATAAGCTGGTTGGTTGGCTGTTTTTCTAAACGTTAGCTCGACATTGCCAAGGTACATAAAACGAAATTCTCTACTGGTATGAGTATGATCGCTGTATAGCTGTAATATTTCTAAATGTTAGCTCGACATTGCCAAGGTACATAAAACGAAATTCTCTACTGGTATGAGTATGATCGCTGTATAGCTGTAATATTTCTAAACGTTAGCTCGACATTGCCAAGG
Organism: Trileptium ribeirensis; assembly: GCA_030248225.1. Classification (NCBI taxonomy): domain Eukaryota; kingdom Metazoa; phylum Nematoda; class Enoplea; order Enoplida; family Thoracostomopsidae; genus Trileptium; species Trileptium ribeirensis. The sequence goes on along the minus strand of JASANE010005281.1, from coordinate 51,147 downwards.
TACATAAAACGAAATTCTCTACTGGTATGAGTATGATCGCTGTATAGCTGTAATATTTCTAACTGTTAGCTCGACATTGCCAAGGTACATAAAACGAAATTCTCTACTGGTATGAGTAATATCACTGTATGGCTGTAATTTGTAACTTTGGGCTTTGTCATAAATGCGAAGGTCAACACTATTTAGGCACCAAAAACACCAAGCATGGACTTTGCGTTTTGTTAGTGATCGCGTTATCAATGAGCAATGTTTTCACGCAGATCTGCTTTGCATGGAATGTTTAGCAGCTGTTGTACCTTTAATATAAATATTTTTCGATATACCTTTAGCCAGCGGATATCAAATTAAAACGGCAATCATTGGCTATGGAAGGGTGCGTAAAATTTTAGATCCAGCTGTGCAGAAAATTAATAACTAGACGTGTCGTTTCATATCTTCAGTGTCGTAGTTCGGTGGCCTTTGTAAACCTATATAGCTATATGCTAGCCTATATATGGATTGTACAAAAACGACTAATCCTAGAATTCCCAATGAGCTACAATTATCCATGGTAAATTTCGCAGCATTATGTTAGTTAATATTTTTATGTGTACAAAATGCTATAGCGCCACATCTCTCCAAATTTTTTTGTTTACTATGAGCAAATATATAGTTACAGCAAATAAGAAACTTGGTGTTTCACTCCTTAACCCATACAAGCTGAAGATGGGATTCAAGTGGCCTGCTCTACCCCAGACTGTACCACGCAACACCAGCCCCTCTGCTGTTGCGCCGCTGCAGCAAATATTGGCAAAAACAGGGTGAAATTTCTCAAAAAAAGTGGTATAATTGGCACAAAAATGTGTCCCCAGAGGAGGAGACGAGATCGTCAACTGTTTTCAGCACCGGTTAGAGGACCTCTACCCCGAGGGCCTCTATCCCCCTAAGATGACCTCCCAACCCCACCTCGCCGACCACAGCTACGTCTTTTCTGAGACCTCGCAGCGTCAGCGTGTATGGCTTAACCATGTTTTGTAACCGTCAATTTGTAAATTTGTAACAGTTCGAATGCAAAATGGTTTCTCAATCTGACAAATCTATACAACAAAATCTATGAGATAACAAGTTATTTGTCTAAAAATCTTGATGTGCGTTTACCTTATTAGAGGTGCTGAGTTGATTATATTTTAATCTCAAAAAGGGTCTCAGCAGCATTCAGCAACAGCATTCAACATTTTTTTGTCAAAGTACAACGTTGAAAAATTGATGGCGTAAGCGATCTCAGTAGCGCAGTGGATCATTATTTAAAAACGTTGAGATAAGCTTCAAATCTATCAGTGGCAAGTTCAATTAAAAGATATCCTTGTAACCGTTAATTTTGTAAAATTCAAAACTGACGAAAGCTTAAAATTGACGTTTTGTGCTGTATATGTTTCATTACACGGTAAGTTTCAATATTCAATACTTGTTCGTGATAAAACACTGCATATACAAATAACAGTTTTAAGATATATATTTTTGTTGTCTTTATGGCTAACAGCCGGAGACGTCTGCCGTGCAGCATTTTTACCAGTTTTTCGGACTTCAGCGGTTAATTTCGTAAATATATAACCTCAAGCCAAGACACTGTTGTACTGTGCGTTAGCGCGGGATTTTGTGCACTCCTTAATAAACCCGAAAACAATGTGACAAAGACATAAACTTAGCGTAATCATTTAGCTTATGCGCACTTACTGTTGTTTTAGCTTACCTGAGCCGTTATGATGTTGCCACTCATGGGCGTCGTAAAAAAGAGCATGGGCAGGACTCAGTTATTATGGACGGACGGGAAAAACTTACACGACTGATATTAAATTAAATAAATGTAAGTAACTCTCAATACCTCTCAAGGAACCTGCCCTCTCCATTTTTAATAGCCCCGTCGATTCTAAAAAGCTTGAACCCAACCTTGATGCCATGTTTGGAAAGAAATGCTCAACATCAACACGTTTGCATAGCAGGTATCCACGTTACGATTTCACCAACGTCAGCCTTTAAAAACAACCAGTTGCCCGGAAACAGTATTGGTTATTATATTTTTGGCGTTTTGCTAATTGCTATTATTTGTTTACTATCCTGATCAGACATATGCCATCTAAACAAAATTTCACTCCTTTAGGAAGTGGTATACCAGCCACAGCACGCGTTTTTGTGGTTTGTTGCAAAATTGATTGGCGTAATACGAACCTAGAGATTTATCGATGATAGTTCGACAGTTCCTGAGGCGGGACGACCTAGATCCATCCGGTACACCACAACTTTAATAATGGATAAGAGACCGAGAAGCTGTCTAATCTTCGTTGCGTTGCTAAGTCCTGGACAGTTTATTTCATGCCGGATGTGATGAACAACGGCAGCCTTGTGGTGCTCGATTTTTATTGCCGCTGGATTGCACACTGTAGCAGCCTGAATGTGGTTTTTGGTGACTATTGTAAATACCATCGGTTAGTAGCTGTAGCTTATGTTTCCGGACGGTAACGATCCTTAGATTATTCATCAGGTATTATATGTTTGCCAACTCTTTTCACCCTTACAAATATGTAGTTATTTCTGCAGGTCAACAATACCATGCGAAGCCACATTTGCATAAGTTAAAATTGTTTGCGTGCCTAGTCTGATAAACGACTTCCACGGCCACAGTAGTATATGAGCATAGTATTGCTCGTCGTACGTTAATGTCTTACGCTATTGAAGTCCAAATAATCACACGCATTATTTACAAGGAAATCTTATCTGGCGCGCCTATCATCGTCCACTTCCACGTCTGAAAGGAGCTGAGCGTTTTTCAATTACTTGACGTTGCCAGCTGGAGTATTTTGGTACTGGCTGACCGATATGAATATGATGATGGCGTGGTTCTTATCAAAGAACAATAGCATCGTTCTTTTTCTGGTTCATTCATTTTTATTGTCTATGTATGAAGGAGGTTATTCGATAGCGCTCATAGATGAATGGTACGAATATTTTTTATAGATTAGCACCAGTGTTACTTAATTTTTGATACATCACATCAGAAAGCAAACTTTTCTTCCATCCCTAGCCTCCTCTAAAAAAGCAGTACATTTACATTTGCCTTTATTACGCAGAATATATCAACATAAAACCAAAATACTCTCACAGTGGGGAACATACCTATAACTCGGGTAACATTAATTTCAAAACCAAACTACTGCCTCACTGATTAGGCGATACGATCACAGCTTTTATAGCTTCCAAATATACATATGGAAATTAAACCAATTTGTATTAACATTTCTTCATGAACTTTGACATCCATTATTCATAACAATTGTTTTTTCTAAATGAAAGCATCCAAAAGTATCGATTTTTATCCAATAAGAAATCAAAAATAGCCGCCGCTTCCACCCACATAAGGTATTACCGTTCGAGTCGGCAATGTTTAAAGTTCTGTAACTCATCAAATTATGTTGTCCGTATAGACAATCAACGAGAAAAAATATGTCCGCTACACGCATTATATTAATATGTGCATGTATTTGTGTATGAGTGATCTCTGCCTGCTCCGTTTACTGCTCATTAAAACTGACATTCATGATATTCGATTCCAGCAACAACAACAACAACAACAACAACGATAATTGGAAATTCAAAAATTTTACTCCCAATACAATATAGTAATATAATCATCGTCAATGGTTTGTGCAAAATTCAATTTAAAATGATAGATTATCGGCTGTGTCGATTTACAAATAAAAATATAATACCCAATTTTTTCTCTATTTGTAATTATATAACGGCGCATATTAGCTTTTGATATATGCAAGTATACTATATATATTTGCTATCGAGTTTTTACTTATCCAATTATAGTTAATACCACCAAAACTAATTATAGCCATATTTATAATTTTTCTTTGATTTGATCGGCATATGTCATTTTAGTTATTACTACTATATCTGCCGCATTTCCGATAAATTGTTGTAACTTGTATACTAAATGGAGAATGTTTTACTGCCATTCCATCAGTCACGGATCAGCAAAAAACCCCCAAAACTAATTGGGACAATCACATTCAGCTTAATAAAACAGGCCTGACCAAAACTAGGCTCGGAAAAATTGCGGGACAATTCGGCCGTAGAATACACCCCATTGAATGCCGTATGTAATGTTTGTTTCTGGTAGATCTCGAACAGTTCTACTAATGATTCACACCGAATGTGCTTTAAATGATTCTACGTTTGCCCATTCAATATCAACATTTGAGTTACCGAAAAAACTGAACACTGAGAGAAATATTTAATATATGCGATTGAAACTAAAAATGATTATTTTAAGTTTTGATAATGAAGTAATTATCAGTTTTCACCATATGAAACAACACATAAATTTGATATTACGTTATAAAACATTACAATTATGAATGTATAGTCAGCCAAATTATACATCATACCAACTAGTGTATGCAGTATATAAGCATACAGATGCTGTGTGCGACACTATCAACATAGTGACCAAATTAAAGGTCAAACTAACCTTCAGGGGCGTAAATAAAATGTAGGCCATGCAGTACTCAATATACTGAGCCGAAGCCTTAGTCTAAGGTGCTTATATGAAATATACACTAAACCTAAGCTTAAATGTCGGCGTACTGCCGCTTCACGAATCTCCAAAGTTTTAAGCTATTCCTTTTTTGTAAATATTGTGTATAAATCCACGTATTTTGTTTAATGACAGTGCCAATGATACCAAGCACAAACGCATTATATAAGGTGTGTAAATAATAGGCGGTGTACCTTATATCATATAACTTTTTGAAAATTTTTTTATGATGTCTACACCATATCATTACCGACACTGCCTTCCTTATATACTACTTTAAAATGCCGTGAGAAACACTATAGCGTCTAAGACACCATACAATGCGCCGTGGCGGGAAGGATAAAACTTCCATACAGGAGATTCTTTATAACGTAAACGCAACACTGTTCTAATTACGGAAAACTGACTTAAATTTATTTTTAAACTCGACCCTAGCTATATGATTTCTGCCTGGGTGACAGGAATTGTATAAGCGGGAAATTGCACCATTCTGATCTTGTATAGAAAATTTGAGATACTCGTTCTTGTACATTTTAGTGTTGCATGGGTGATTTTTAAACTAAAAATCCGTTCTCTTAAATATAGAAATTAGTTTTATATAGTTAAATTGAAATAAGAAATATTTGGCCATCTATAAAGTGGTTTATTAAAGTATTTCACAATTATTAAATTATTTTGTTGAATTGTATAAACAAAATAGTATTTGTATAAACAAATTAATGACGTGTTTCAAACTCAATAAAAATTGTATTTCTGCTGGTTCATCGAGCGGAGCGAGGCGAAGCCGAGCGAAGCGTTTTTATTTTCTGTCTGGGAGTAAAAGGGTGTTGTTGGTCGGTGTGTTTGGGGGGTGGTGGGTGAGCGTTTCTTTTTTGTTGGTGTCGATATCCGTCCGTCCGTTCGTTCGTTCGTTCGGTCCGACGGATCTCAAGAAACACTGAACCGATGTTAAAAAACTTTTTTTTGAAAGCCTATCATGTCAGAGTGTGCACCTGATATTTAGGATTAAAAAATTTTGAGTGGTTAATTAGTAATTAGCTAATTAGTTAAGCTTATGCAGCAAAAATAGAGAATTTTGCGATATTTGTATTATTTATTGAAATAAAACCGTTTCGTTGAAACCATTATACGGTTTTTGGGTCGAAGAATTCAAATATAATATTTTTACCAATAATAAAGCCCTATGCCCTATGCAATGTAGTTACAAGAACATAAAATTGAGTACATTCGTAATGCCACAGCCCAAGCTCCGCTCATAAATGTAGTTCCACTACCGACTAGTGTTTATGGTATAAAACGGTAGAAATACAATGACCCCTAAAATATAACGCCTGATCAACAATATATTCGTCTAAACATTCAATTAAAGTCATATACGTCTGTTACAGGGTGTTGAAACATCCATTCTGCCGTCCTGTATGCTGTCGCCATGGTATCTGGGATAACACCTACTAACCACTGCGCTGAGACCTTTGGATTGATAGCATTAATTTAATTTTACTTAGATTAATTACTTTAAACCTTTAATGCTCACAGCTCACACAGTGAACTGTTTTGTTAACATAGTTTGTAGCATAATGTCTGCACGTTCGTTGTTGTTCGTTCGCTTTGTGGAATTCCTAAAGGAACCGCGCAACAGTTCTAAGATATCTCTGGAATTTGCTTACGCCACCTTCACCCGCACAACGCAGAATTAATGATGTAACTCTGAATGGTGCAAGTTCGAATCATGTATCAAAGATAATTATTATGCAGTGCGAACATATGGACCAAATAGGGTTACTTTTTTTCAGGTTATGTCATGTTACAGCAATAATGGCTCTTTTAGGTTATACGCCTCCATCCCGAAAATGGCCAAAATGAAAGGAACGCCGTTAATGTTGTTACAGACAGTCTATACGGTTAAAAACTCTTCATTAGAACCACAGTTATGACACATTCTTTTCGACATATTTATGGTTATCCTTGGCGCCGAAAATTCTATAGTTAATGCTACATACCATTCAAACATCAATCACAAGCTGAGTCGAATGGTCTCAAAAGCTGTTAACGGCTTTATAGGTTAACGGCTTAAGCTAACGCTTAGGGTAAGGCTTACGCTTTCATTGAAATGGGCATAATTCCTTAATCTATAATCAGATTGAGCTAATTATGGTGCCATTCGGCCTAGCTCGTTAACTCTGGTAAATGGTAAATAAAACTATGCATTTACTACAACTAGTTCTGAATCGGTGATATAACCGAATAGACCCGACAAAATTTCCTTAGATTTGGCACTAAAATTGTAACCTACTCAAGTTTCATCCCTTGCACGAACGTTCACTGCAGTGATATTACTTCCGCAGATAAGCCATCTGAGATAGCTCTACTGTTTCTACTTATTGCTCTACTAAATTTAGCTAAATCGGCTTGATTACAACTTAGCTACAAGAGATATTAGCAAAACAGGCTAACATGAACCTAGCACTTTCTCTTGTTTAGCCCCTGCTCTCGACAAGGTGGAGATATATCTACTATGTTGCAATTGGGAACGCGTATCTTTATACGTGCCCAATAGAAAAATATAGCAAATGCCACTATATGTTGCTGTATTTATTATTAGCGCTACAATTACTCGGTGCATATATTACACGTCAATAGGGTAAACACTAGATATGTAATCTATTTTGTTAATTTTTGTTAAAAGGTAGAAATTTTTATATTCTTTTGACCATTTTGTGATGTATATTGTTCAATACAGTGCTATCACAGTCTATGTATGATTCGTAGGTGACGCCTACAACATAAAAAGTAGTAAGCAAGAATATTCATCTTTGACATCAGGAACTACAGGGTTGAAACATGCATTTTTTCCGAATCAATGTCTTCTATCAATATAAATTTTATCTATTTGTTTTTTTATTTTTCTAACAGCGTTGCGAAAATCAGATATATATCTTTCGAATTTTGTTGGGAATATTCGATTTATTGTGTTTAAACAAAATACTATTTTGTTTTAACTCTCTCGAAATTTAACTTGTTGGTCGCTTTATCCTCTGAAGGTTTTGGTCTCTTTACGACAGTCTTTATAAATATGTTGTACTCGAAATTATACATTAAATTGCCTTGAGTTTTCCGTAAACGCGCAGTCGATATAAACATACAGATTTAATAGCGTTACTGTAAAAACTCTACTAAGTATGTTTCAAGAACAATCCATATTTAGCATATTTCAGACAATTATTTTGGCAAATATTTCGGCAAATTTCAAACAGTCATTACTAAATTAGTAAATATGTAAATTGTATAACACAATTTATATAAAAAAGGCAATAAGTACTAATGATCTTGATAACATGTCATTGTTTTTCTTTACCATCCGTTACATTTGTAGCTAAATCTCGTGTCGTCTCTTTAGAAACCTAATATATGTCTTACCTGATTTATGAACTTTTGTAACCAGGTGGCAACATTCAGCACTATAAAAGATTTACATCTGTTTATTTGGTAATGTTTACCGGAGCTAGGAACAAAATAATGAGGCATTCGAAATATTCTGTAAAAAATTACAACTTATAGATGCTGCTTTGTATTACTGCTAGCATTTGTTGAAACATCGAAATTTTTATTTCTAACTTTACACATAAACTGTTGCTATCTTTTCGTTTTTGTGTTGAGGGCAGATAATTTTATTTGTTGTACGACTGAAAATAGTTTAAAACAAGATTCGCTTATTACTAACAAAGAGTACGGATGGCTGTAGTATTAAAATCAAGATATGAGTGTCCAGGTGCGAAATTATTTTAGAATATTTTCATTTTACACCTAAACGACATGTTAATATAAAAGGATCTCTTAAAAGCGTAAGAATGTTTTTCTAGAAATGATCAGAGCAATCTGATTTATATACCGTATCGTAGCAGCAAGAACACCACTCCACAGTGCTAGTTTGTAGTGGTCAGCATATTTTTTATTCCTAAAAAAATCCGTCATCAACGCATGATTTCAATAATTTAGAATCAATTTAATTTACCGTTTTATTCGTTGGTTCGTTTGTTCGTTCGTGACTGACTGTTGTCGAATCGATTTATTGAACTTTAATTTGGATTGCCGAATTAAATAATAAATAAATAGTTAAATAATAGTTATCATATCATACTAAAATTTTTATATATAAATAAATATATTCGATTATGTTCTATTTTTACCGGCAGTGATAGACGACCATTATTATTGAGTTATAACAACTAACGACGATATGGTCATTTAAATCTGACATTTTCACTGTCATTTTTGTTCGGATTTCGACATTATACATTGTGTTCAGTTTTAGTGTGTACGGATAAATAAAATAAGATATACATTCTATCGTTTAGTTTGCCTATAGCTGAATTTGCGGCATAATTAGCCGATTATTGCTGTGTATAAATTATTTTTTATTATTAACAATATATTTAATATGGAAAAAATTATTTCCAATACAAATCTTTTGTGTCCGATAGAAGCAGCAATTGTCATTTTGGTTTCACGAGGCATAACTCTCCGTTGTACGACTTTTATTGTATGATATGTTATGACAGGTATAATTGGACTAATAAAATTTATCGTTATTATGAAACTATATCAATCGATAAATAGTTTGTTTAATTTTATAATTCGATATTTGTTGGCTTTATAATTCGATTATGTATAATCGAATGTATATAAATATGTGTGTGCTTTATGTCAATGTCAACTAATTTCCAAATATCAAAAAATTGATTATCGATTTCCGTTTATTATGTCGGTTGGTTGAATATGACAGAGAATTAGATCAAATTTGCGGACTCCACATGCTTAACTGTTTAAATTATAACGTTTTTAGTTTGTCATGTTTGATTGTGTATAATAAAAATACTACTACTTGCAAAAATATATCACAAAATGATAGAAATAAGCAATTGGACTACTCTTCATATCGGTAAGACATAAAGCCGAACCTGCTAAACATTGGTAGTGGTGCAAGATAATCGTTTACTTCCGGTTATTAGATGATGAAGCTCGAGGTGTTTTGTGTCTCAAGTTAATATGTGTTGAAGTCTGGTGTCATGGCAAGCCCAACCAATAAGGAATTGCGTGACTGAAACACCTTCTTCCAGCGTTGCGCACAATAGAATGTTGTCAGAAAAATAGGTAAAATCGCATATCTATTTGACGTTTAGATCGAATTTCAGGAAACTTGCTAAATCTACTTCATTAAATATTGTATCAAATTTGAGTCTATGATTTGAAATGTTTGCGATGGAATGCAGCATTTTCAAACTGCGTTTCAAACGGTACTCGTTCATAATGTACTTAGCGACCATTTTCATCAACGTTGAGCGAGACTTTTTCTGACATCCCATTAATTGCCATGTTCGATCAACAAGATACACTTGAAAGTTATTGAATTACAAATTTGATTGAAGCACACGGTGCTGTTAAGTTAGGATAATGCAATAAAATCCGTACTAGATTTTGTATTAATTGGGCTTTAGGTAGACAATCTCGAATTTAAATTAATTTAGAAATATTATTTGAGTGCAGGAAATCGTAGCGGAAATCAGCGACGTTAGTCATGAAATATGCAAAAGTTCACTTATAATAATTAAAAAATACTATAGCGGTTTTGAACATAACTTGGTGGCGTGTAAAACATAAATTTTCTAATTTCGGGATTAATTAAATATACATGAACATCGAGAAGTTAAATTATCTCCCCTTAGAGCTGTTTACAGTATTCAGATGTATTTGAGGTATTCCTTTTAAAGTTTGAAAAAAGAATAAAATAACAGAAAACTTTCTGATTTGCCGGGAACAGTTTAAAATTGTACTTTAGGTCTTCTTCAAGTAGGGGAATGGTCACAGTGTGACATGACTTCCACATTTTGACTCAACTGACCATAAGAAACTCATGGTATAATTAAGTAAAAGTATATAAACAGAAAAGCGCATAATTGACTCCAGTTTTACACTTATGTTTATACATTTTTGTTCATAGTGAGGTATTTCCATTAATTTATTTTATTCAATAAATGTTTATAAAAAATTTATGTTCCGAGATGGTTTCTGTAAACGGTAAATTAAAAATTCTACCTTTGCGCAATTGCGGCCACATTTTTAAAACAGACACATTATGCACAATGATATAATTATATACATGGAAGAATAACACCTGAAAAATAACAGACTAATATGTGCCACATTCTGAATACATTGCTAATAACTTGTTTATAATTGAAAAAAATCCACGAGAGCTCTTAAGTTGGACCAGCCGGGATTTGAACCTGGGTCTCTAACATGCAAGACTGGAGCGCCACAGGCGCACCACCCGGGTGGGACAGGGGGACCGGTCCGCAGTTATCGCAGTGGTGGGGACCTCATCAGTGAGGTTCCCCTTTATTTGTAAAATATTGGCTGCTGCCAGACCATTGTCCACCTCACTTTTACGAGGCGTGGTGCACCTTTGTAGAGTGCTACCACTACACGACAGGCCTCATCATCTCGTGTTCAGGTACGCTATATACATTGCGTGATGAGACAGTGTAGTATCGAAAGTCAAACCTTAAAGTTTTTTGCGATAATTGCACGAAGGTATTTTTGGAGCAGCGAACATACGGTACCTTGTTTCATACTTTCGTAAATAATCATAATCAACAGCATATATATTTAATATTTTTTTATTTTATCATATTTCTAGGATATGTAAAATATAATTTTATCCAAATTGCAGATAATTGGAATATATTTCGGTTAAGGTTAAGTGAAATATATTTATATTTTTTATTGTATTTTTGTTTTCAAAACGATTGTGTCTCACTCAATATAGACCGCATACAAAAGCGGCTTTATTTGACATTTGTTGTATGCCGAAATTTATTGCTTACTAAAACTATAATACAATTATAGCTAATTATTTAAAAATATGGTTGATGATAATGATAGTAATATTATTAATGAGTATGTTGTGGGTTTAATTAAATTTCAGATCACTGAATTATAATTATTGCGTTGCCATAGTTTTGATACTATATGGATGTAATATAAGGCATACATCCGGCATATACAACCGGAGTAGATGTTCCTTATTCCTTTATAGCTATGCACCATATAATTCCAGATCGTAATATTATTCATATATTAACGCACTAGGCATCAGAGTTATATATATGTGTATATGTTCACTTTGACGTCCAGTTGTATTTCTATGTATACACATATTAGACCGATGACTATTCATAACCGATAAAAGAGTGCACCGTGTCATGTGCGTAGAATGTGTCATGTGGTGTAATTGTCATATAACATTGTAACACAAGCAGTGATAAGTGATAAAATCCCAACTACCGTTATTATTCAGGGAGCAGGGCACCGCTCAAACGTTGGGCACCGCCAGCAAGAGGTGGAAGATGCCTCCACCTCTTGATGAGCGACTGTTATCATTTATAGTATAGTAATGATAATGAATGTTGATATGTAGCATACATAAAAAAACCCCAGTTCAAATTTTTAAACTTATGATTCCCACTTGTCAATGTATCTGTGGGTCTGCACAAAAACACTGTTTTTCTTGGAGTAGTTGCGATAATTATTTATCTTCGGTATTTTTGCCCAAATCTGAGAATATTATGAATGAAGTGACAAAAAGTTTATTTGGATAAGTTTTCCGCCGTCAATAATAGCTTGGGATACCTGTATGAAATTTATATATAAACTCCAAAGTCTTGTTATTGGGGCATTAATTTTTAGTTAAATATTTTGGACCAGACTTAATGATATGAGATCTACGACGCAACAAAAAACAGTTGAGCATATTGTGGGCTTGTGTCCTACTTGTTCTTTTATGACGCAACGAAAAACAGTTGAGCATATACTTTTTAAGAAACAAAATTATATTGGTTGGTTCATCATTGTATCTATTATTTACTCATACCAAAACTAAGACAAGTATCTACTATATTGCATTATACCAAGTACATAAAAACTGAACGATCTGCAAAGCAACGCCACTGCAATTAAAATGTTTTATAATAAATATTATTTTCCGAGCACCTGACAATGTAAACCAGGCACCCAATGGGCGACCCGAAGCTATGATTAATAGTAGCTTGAAACTTTTCCTAAACTGGAGGTAACTATATAGATAATTTGTACCAAAATACCATCAAAATTCGTTAATCAACTATTGGAACACAGTTTAGTTTAAGATTGATTGAAAACGTCTTTCTAAGTTGATGCGATTAGCTGATTTTCACTTTCAAATATCGTAACTGAATTAATATATTTTTTGAAATTTTTTATTAAACATATGGCGCTAGCTAATGTTGAGTTTTTCAGCAATAAACTAGCATTTAGAATATCGTTGCTGTACAGCGATGGTAATAGAGTGGTCACATTTAGCGCAAAAATTATGTGCAGAATATTATCATTACTTGGCTACAAGCTGAGATAAATATTATATATCATAATTAGACCTATGCAAACAGAATTAGATATGTTAGTGATACATGCACATAAGAGAAGATTATCCCTCCTGATGCCCGGACATCGGAAAGTCGCCGATCCTCTGGGAGGTAGCCTGATTCCACCTGAGGCTTTGAATCCCCATCACCCCCAGGCCCTCTCATCCGCCGAAGGCGGGCGGAAAATTTTGGCGAATGTGGTACAAAAATTGGGCGTAAGTAAGAAAAATTGGGGCTAAATTGGCAAAATTTAGTGGGAAATTGGTAAAATTGTGCCACAAATTTTGAACATTTGAGTTCCGAAAAACTTCAAATAATTATCCCCTGACGATCTCACCCTCCCGCCGCCGATAGCATGATCGCCCTGACGACGACCTCCCTCGCGCACACGCTATCCTCCGGGGATGCGGACCTCGCCCATGTATGCTGTCGGTTTTGCTGCTATACCTATCTTAGCAGGCGAAGTACATCTCAAAATATTACGAAAACTCAAACTTATATTTCAGGAATACCCTCTATTTAAAGTCACAATTCTGTTGAATAAAAATATTAGTTCAAACAATGCAAATTTAATGCACAACTCGGTAATAGAACCATCAACGGAACCCAGAAGTATATAATTTACAAAGAATTTCAACGGGCACGAATCGCGTGTATACGGAAAGTGAAAGTGCACACTTAATTACAATTGTAACTCTAAACACGGACAAAAATCATTTGAAATATACCATTTATGCAAATTTCTCATTACATATAAGTTTTCTTTAGTTCAACTCGTTTTCTAACAAGAGTATCTCTCCGTGACTTCCTACTATATTCATAAAGAAGGAAATAAAGTGACTTTCTCCAGTAAGTAACTTTGCAAACAATTAAAATGTGCACAAACCTGTGAACGAATTACGACCGAAACCAGTTGCCGTCTATTGAGGTTTCTCCAGAAGAATTGTCTTATAGGCGCAAAAAAATAGATCTTTTCGACTATCATGATATCATTACAAATTCCGCTATGTGATTTTTACTACTATTAATTTATGCGACAGTAAACTTAACCCATCAATAATCCTATTTTGATATTTCAATCAAAAACCTATTCAAATGCGAAATTCCAACGGATTTGGATTGACTTACTTTGTTCGCGAATACTGCAAACTAAACGAAGGCAACGGTTAATTTGTGAAGTCACTATTGAGTTAAATTTGTTCGCGAACAGCGACAAATACAAATCAAACCCTGATATGCATTAGATAACAGTTTTCACTGTAAATTCAAAATCTTCAAAATCTGTTACAAAACAATTTGCAATTTTTGGTACTTGTTTCTGATTTTGCCAACTTTCTGTTATCGAAAAAACGATGAAATTTCCGCTTTTGTTTCGTAACAACGGTTTGATATTCACTATCGGCTATTGCAAAATAGGCTAGTCGATGGGCACAAGTTAAGTATTACTCATGCATTACTAGCTTAACCCCATATAAAGGAAAAAACTACAGAAGGGAAAATAATAAATATAACAAGTAAGTTTAATTTTAAGGCCAATACAAAGATCAAAATTGCACACAATGTGGGCCGAGATATGCCGTTTGACTGGTCAATTATTTGCCACAATCTGTCTGGTCAACAGTTTGCACGTTTAAACTTTTTATACTTTTTCCGTGTATAACTACGTGCATGAGTTTAAACATGTGGCATACTAAATTTAGATTAAACCCTAATTAATTAGCGTTTCGGTTACAGATATATAATTAGGTCGCTGCAAGGTATCTAGCCTGGAACGCTCGGCTGAAAGGCACGCCATTGAGCTACTACGGGCTAGGATAGTCTTACTCTTAAGGCTCCTCGCAAGCAAACCAACAACACGCATACAGGCTTACAGTGCACTGCGAATTTAGTTATTATAACGCTTTGAAACTTAATTTCATGTTTGTTGTCGAACAACCGCAGGCGTTAAAGGTTTACAACTTTAATAGTTTCTTCTATCTTATCATTATTTGATATCACAATATATAATGCTAAAGTGCACAAAAGTTCTTGTGCTTTTTATTGAAAAATGGCAACTATTTTTACAGTTGGGGTTACTCATAGGTAATAACATCCATTAATTAACATAATTTTTCTTTGAATGTTTGGCCGATTGTATGAATATCAAGTTAACATGCTTTAAACAAGCAACTAATGCGGCATTCATGATATAATGTCCCAACTGTTTGGAACTTTTGTCCCCATGTGGGACAATACCATATAGACAGTCTGGGCAACACCCATGCCGTACTTCAATTTGTGACGGTGTGGGACACACACCTAGATACTGCATTTGTATTTACCGTGTCGCACATATTCCTTGATACCATTTTTTGCGAATTAACTGTGACAGTCACCGTGTAGCTAATTCATTGTATTATTTAGTTATGTTGTTATTTTCAAATATCAATATTTGTATATGGACAATATGCATGTTGACAAAATGGTCTGCAGCCTACCCCAACAAAACTATAAAAAATTCATGCTGTGTTTGATCTCGTCGGAAAATCACAACATCCTAACTATTTGAAAATTTTTACAACTAATATGGGATTGTCGAAGACATTATGTTGTGTCTAACACTGTATGGGGCACATAGGTTCCCAATGTTGGAGACATTAAACGTGAACAACGCATAAAATTATATAAGAGCAGGGCCTAATGATACTTACTTAAAATGTTACCTTTGCGTTGTGCTCAAAATTTTGATTTTTAATTCGAAGTTGCACGTTATTCAAACGGCTTGAGGACAAACTTAGTGGAGTAGTCTAGCACGCCGTGGCGTCGTACCGAGGAAAATTTTAGGAGAGCAACTCACGTCGATAATATTTTTGCTTTTTTTATAGTCTTTGGTTCCGGCAAATATATACATGAGCACAGGACGTATAGCTAAATAATGATATTAACGTAGCGCTAATATTTTTACATGAATTTTCAATTATTTAGCTTCAAAATAAGATTTTACGAAAATATATTGTCCATTTTAGTATGAACTTGTTCTTCACCTGTGAAAACAAAAATTCACCATGAATTTTGCTAGAGGACAAGAACCATTTTCACATGCTTGGTCAAAGTAAAACCGAAAATTCCCCCTAATTCCAGCCCGCCAGCGTATTCACTTAGAAATCATAAATAAATAATTTTGGTGTGGCAATTATGAAACGTATAAAAATGCTATTGAAATGACTTCACGCAAGAATAATGAGCTCAAAGAGGTTGCATAATCGGCATATTAACATCATAACATTGTGTAATGGTCAAATTAATCATTGTTAAATATGAGACACGTCGCAAAATTTTTCTTAAAAGTGGAAATCGTCGCGAAGCATTTTTGTTATTACTCCTTTTGCAATAATGTTATATAAGAACAATTTGCATACACTCTGAAATGGTTTGTTGTATATTAGTGTCTCGTGGTGATTGTTCACTAGGCATGGCATGTCTGGGCGAGGAATATGGAATCTGCACGTGTATTGGAGCTGAAGAATAAAACTGGCACATTCAGAGCTAAGCAAACATAATCAAAACTCTCTGCGGAGACGTTAAGCTAAGCCATAATGATATCATTTTCCAATTACAGAGCCACCACCAAATACGGTGAAATATACTACTGAGTGTTGTTTAGCGTTTAAGTTAACTTCCTTGGTTTACTTCAGGATTTTCGTTTATAATTATTCGGTCAATTTGATTATTGGAATATTTTCGCGTTTAAAAATACAAATCTTACAACTATCATAGCCATTTAGTTTTTGTTTAAAAGTAAACCAATTATTTTCTATCATTCCGTGCGCAATAAAGTTATGTAGTAAGAACCATTTGCGTATTGTGTAGTGTTATATACTCACCTTTATGCGAAATATATGAATTTTTGAAATTCCAAAATTCAGAATACAATTATCTTTTATTTTTGTGAACAATATTGAAGCCAACAAAATTTTCAAAGCAAAATAGACATGATTTGCATCTTTAGATAATTGTTACATCTTTAAAACAACAATAAAAACTACCCTTTGACACAAATGTTAGAGCATTATTGCTTAATATTTCCCGAGCGTAACTAGTAATCTCACACAAACAACGTGACTAGACATTTCTTGGGACAATATTTTTTATCCTGTTCTTATCTTCACATCTACGAGCGAGTTTTAATCGCGCCCAACAATATCCACCGTTCTAGTTTATCTATTATGACAGATGGCGATTTAACGCAAAAATAAGCATATCTAATATTAAATTCGCATATGCCTACGTATATATTCTAATTCAAGCCTGATTTTTAATTTCCATTGACGTTAATTCAATTTAGTTTAAATAAGTCATTTTAAATTTTAAATTTATGCCACACGTCCTTAATATCTCACAAAAACTAACTTTCGCGGCTTGCATTTTCTTTGCCTTTAAAAACTAACTCCATCTAAGCTTAAACAATCTGTATAAAAATAGAACAAAAAACAGGATGCACCTGTTTTTTTCGAACATGGAATGAACAAGTGGTATTTCGCGTTGGCAACTTTATTTTGGTTCATCCGAAAGGTTTTGATACTACTACAGACCATGACACTAGGTTTATATTAATACTTCGTTTTGTTGACCAGTAATTATGATTTGGCTATTTTTTATTTATGATGTATAGTAAGTAGTGTCCATTGAAAAAATAATGTTGCGCTTAATTTGAGCGAGGTCAAGTGAGTCGCCGTTACAAGCCAGCTTTTTCAGCAATATCCAATTTAACGGACATTTACGTGTAGTTTTTAGTTTCAATAAATATAAAGTTAAAATGAATATTTGTTATACCTAAAATTTATTTTAAATATTTAATAATGCATATATGTATATATGTACCTATTTATGTCAGCTCAGTCAATGATAGTAGAATTTCAACAGAAGTGAACCAAATTTAGCTTGAACCGATATTCATCCACTATATTCTACAAAAAACAAAGATTATTACTACTTTAGTATTACTTTAGTATTTATCCTGAGCGACATTTCCAACAATTTGAAATCTCCAATTAATGCGTATTTTATGCAGGACCCTTTGCATTTTTGATATATTTTTCATAAAAACTTTCATATAGCTATAGTTTAACATAAACTATGTTAGGTGTTATAAGACAGATATATTATTTTAGGTAGATTTAGCATGACATGAACACAGAAATTTTACGATTACTGCAACGTATTTCGCCTCAACCAGTCAGACTTTGACTTGTTTTCGATATGTGTACAAATTTATATGATAAATGTCTTCAAATAGTGTACTAAGCTGCATATGTTTGGCTTAATAAATTGTTTATAATATATTTAGTTTTACAGCTGATTATATTTTAATAACAGTAAATAACCGTATTTTAACCCACCCTTTGTTGTCTTCTAACTTCTCCAAAAAATCGGCAACTTAGCTACAAGTGGAATGCCTATGGTAAATTCCAAACATAGCTAATTAGAGTAAAGAGTATATACTATTTTAGAGGCATGTTGTGACAAGTTTACAGCTGTCCTCCTGTATTTCAACGTGGGGGCAGTTCACTTGTCCCCCGCTTTTCATGAGGGGACAGAACATTATGTCCCTTTTGATATCGATAGGGACAATTTGTCATCACTGGAGTTCGTGCTAGCACAGTGCTCCTCCCCTAAAATCCAGGACGGGGACAAATTGTTATCTCCTCGAAATCAAGTGGGACACAAATTTCCCGTACGAAACACAGGAGTGACACTTGTCCCAACATGAAACGCAGGCGGCACGACGCTTCGCTACATCACTATAGGATTAAAACATATAACCTGCGGAGTGTCATAGTCTTAACTCATAAAACATATTTCAATCAGGAACCCTCATGGCAATGGAATCCACATCCTCACTCCTAAATGTATTCACGAATAAGTACTTTGAGTTAACTTGTGATTTTATGTGAATAATATAGCAACAGCGATTTATCGTTTATACACGTGGTATCTGCCAAGTAATCATTAACCAGAATTGACCTAGAAATTGGTGCATTTTCGAATCTAACTAACCATATTCCAAAATATTCGCGGCCCAATGTGTACGCAGGTTCACCTCAGCAACAGAACGCTGACGGAGCCGCAGCCCTTCCGGCTTCACTAATCCAACGTTCCCAGTAACTAGATAGAAATATTAAGATAAAAGGCGGCAAGCGCCATTCGTTATAATATATCCCAATCACAAACATCTAAATCAAACTTCTTATCAAATCTAACATAATACCGCGGTCATAAATGCCTTTGAAATTTTCGGTCATTCGAAGTTTTTTAATTGTTTTTGTATTTTTGTTACCTAAATTAATTACATTAAAAACAATTTAATTTAGAGAACACGCTTTATTTGACGTTCGTTCCAGGGAAGTGGAACATGTATTAGTGAATGTATTAAAGTTTGCTTAAGTTTGTCGGCGGTAACGCTTTGTAGTTTTGTTATCATTACGTTGTGTATACCTCCCAAATATATAATCTCTGTTGTTACTAAAGATTTCTAAATTTATACAAATATTATGTATAATATTTTATAGATCTGGCTAATATTACATGACCGAATATTGATGGCTGATTTTGTGTTATATTTGTAAGCAGATTGTTTTAAACGACTGACATGTTATATACTATCACCACCGTCAGTTGGATATGAGACACCATATTATATACGAAAGTTATATTTTATTTAAATTAAAAGACATACTGCAATAACCGTATTTAACAAATAACGCCGCAGTGCAGCGACCGATACAGGAAGCTATGATGGGAGAGGTGGTGTCCGTACACATTTCAGATGAGAGGAGCTGTGTCCTGACTGCTCACTGTAATGGGTCTGCTTATGACATGCGACGGTGTTAAGTGCAGACGGTAGACGACTTAACAGGCCATCGACATTCGGTGACGGGGAGACCACCTCGGGATCCGCTTTTGCCGAGGTGAACAACTATCTACAATACCGTTTAAAAACCAAAGCACATCCAAAACAGTAAATAACAAATAGCAATCTTGCTTCATGAAAATCAACCGCTATACCTATACGTTGTCAAATTAGGTGTTGCGCATAATTTGTCTTAGCTAAATTATAAAAATTAAATGTTTAAATTTATTAAACTTACCATCACTAGATTCAATTTCACATACCGGCTGTCCAGGTATTTTTATACAACAAGTTTATAATAATTAACAAGACATATTAACTTATGCATTTCATTGTATACGAATGAAACGGTAGTGCAACTTATTCAGAGTGCATACAGGGCACTACACATTTTCACCAAGTACCTATGTAGCGGATTAAAAACCCTCAAATATTAAATTCTTGGAATGATGTTGCAGAATGTGAAGCGGATAGAGTGCGAGAACCACGACCACCATGTGCTGCCTGCGCGATTATATATACTAAATCTTACAAAACAGTTTCTGGAATATCATGGTGCATCATGAGTGCTTTACGATTTTGTAATCATAATTATCTGTGCATATTAATATGAATTTACGTAAATTATTTCCAAATATACAATAAACACTGGTATTCGATGATGTGATAAAATCCTGAATGCTTCCATGACAAGGTGTGATACAGTATAATATATGATTAAATGGAGAAAATGGTGTACCAAATTGCAATTATTACAGTCTAATGATCAAAAGTTCAGAACCCATTCACAGGATTTTACAGTTATGTAATACTCATGTAATATATTATATCCTTTAAGCGGTCCTTTTACAGAACTATGTAAATAATATTGATTTGATATGCATAGGAATCAATGAGCATTGGAGATACAATGTTTAGACTTCGCATAGATAGGCTTAATGAATTCACATTTACATGATTTTTAAAGTTGTTTTATTATTCCTGTACCATATTGCGCTTTAATAAAAGTTAATTTAAGCAAAGTGTTTTGTATATCGCTTCCCGACATTCCTATACTATTCTGTTCTTTTTCTATGGCCTAAGCTCTTTGCTAAGGATATTACGACTATCAGCTTGACTTAGTCCCTAAGTATAATATGTAGCAGCCGCAAGAAACGCTTCGATATTTCTTTCCGCTCATTTTCCTCAAAAGCTACAAAGGTATCATTTGAAGCACGTGTAGAACTTTAAATGACCATTTTTTGACTCTATTCCCACCTAGAACCTAGGTGGACCTGAGGGGCGTAAAGTATGTCCAGTGGACTTCCTTTAGTCGAAAAGCGGCGGGGGGTGCACCGCCTCATTACCGCTGGCTAAGCCGTACTGTATATACATAACTAAATTTGAACCTCCCCTCGTTAAAATTTCTTCGTTCTAATTGCTTAGTTGCACTGTATAGGGGTGATCAAATCATACATAAATTTGTAACAATTGAAAATAATCGTTATTATAAGGATTCACAAATAAATCCGTTGACGGCTACAGTAACCCATAAATCACGAGGAACTACAGCTTTTATTTAAATCTAATCAAGCAGGGATTTTTTTATTAAATCATGGCTGATAAAACGTGAAACAATGATGATACAATGTAAACAGAGTAAAAGAAAAGCTGGATAAATAAATATAAACATATCCATTTAACTGCTCTGTTTGTGCATGGTTCCTTCAAAACATGGAACTGAGTCATGGCTTCATTTCTTGGCCCGGGTCACTACCACTCCCGGATCACGGTATATTTACCCGATTCCAAGTCTAGTAGATACCTTATATGTGAGTGGATATTATGACACATCAATCGTCTTACAAACCATCACACAAGAACATCAATTCGAATAACTAAGTTATTAATATTGGTTACGGGCATCGGTGGGTGCGATAAACGTTTGCGTATTCTGTTGCGTATTCTGTTCTTGGAATAAACTTAACTTTAACATATTTTGGAGTGGGACTTATAGTTTATATGTAGGTATTCTTCTGTTTTCCAATTTACTGTTGCACTTATCGTCAAATTTTAATAATTGTTTTATGTCATTTTGTATGAAATCTGCGTTTTTACAATGCAGTAAGTTTTTAGTTTTAATATTATAGGTATATAACATATAGCTCATGGTCGGGCCTGAAAATTATTTGATAATAAATTAGCTCAAAATAAATTTGTTCCACAGACATATACAACATTTTGCCATGGCTGCCGACGTTATTCTGTGTTGTTAGCAGTTGTATGTATTCACTTGAGGCATTATAAACTCTGAAAAAAATCATACACCGACGTTTGATTAATGACGTTAATTGTTGTAAAAGCTTTAAAGTATATACTTCGATAAGCACAGCAGCTAATAATTGCAAATTTCCGTTCTATGTCCGCGCTGTCCTAATTGAAATGTTAGTCGAAATAGGTATAGATAGATCGTTTCTCAACGTTATTTGTTATTATCTTCTAATAACATTCTGTCTTTCTATTAGTTTAGTGTGTTGTTGTCAATAATGATACAGCACCATTGAGGACGTCACTATTCGGGTTGTGTACGTCTGTCGTGGTGGTGGTGGCTAAACATCAATATTATTGTTATTAAATTTAATTTGAGGCAGAAGACCTCTGATTTCAAAAACTAATTTGTACCACTAATGAACAGGTATATAATAATTAGCAATGAATTGATGATTGCCATATAACAACATACTGATGGTTCGTTACATTTAGTCTGCACCGTTAAGTTAAAACCTAAAACATGTCACAAATGTATACATAAACGAAGGTACATGTTGCTGCCGTGAGCCATTCCGAGATACTTTTGACTCGTAGTCGTATATTTTTCTATGATCTGGTTTTGAAGAATATTTCACTCTACTATGGTGATATTTTGCAATGTTCGCAGCAGAACTTGTCTGAATTAGCATTGTCCTGTAAACAGTTAAACAAGTAAAAATTAACATTTTACTTTCCTGTATTATGTCCAGTGGAAACGCTAGGATCATTTTATTCATATACATTTGTCATTTTCATGTACTTTCGAGATTATCCGGCTGTGTAGTGATAAGCCCGTGTCCTGTCTGGATTAAACCCATGATTTTCCATGTGTTTCATATAAGCGCTAAATGGAAATGATGAACTAGTAGGGATTGTCCGAGTATACTATATATATCAAACAAAACCTAACAACTCTTTTTATTTCTCCTTTCCTCTAATGGTCAAAAACACGAAAACGTTTGACAGTTGTAAATCACAAATTTTAAGAAAAATTATAATTTCACAATTTTATGTTTTATGGCCTCAAAGCACGATTTACTTGATGCATATCATGCAAATACAATTGTTTTATAATAGTTGAGGGGGAACCCACTGATTATGATGTTAATACGATAGATTTCTATGACGGTGGCAAGCTGAAAAATTCTTTTACATTTGTAAACTGGGGGCACTAACCGAAGTAGGAAAACACTTTTGCGTCAAAACGGTTTTTTCAAACATAAAATTAAAAATTTTATATGGGGCATATTGCATTAATTTATTTGTATTTAAACATTTACATTGATGTTAACTCGCATTTGTTTGTAAAGTAGATAATTACAAATTTTAGCATGTGAGTTAATTTCAAAAACTGCGCGCTCCATCTGACAAAACCAATAAAGCCCCTTCCTTCCGCCCTGTACAGTAACAAGCACGCACATCTCTTTCAGGCAAAAGCGCGTTCCGCTCATACTTTGAACAACATGCGAACCTCCCATACAGTAAACATAAGGCGCACCTTCCGACCCCTCTATCCCTCTGGGCAGCCGTTAAATCTCGCCAGCGCCGCTGGGCAATCTTGTTCATAAACAGTGAGTGTGCTCATAAGTAGTTACATAATCGTAAGGGGGAGTTATTCGGTCGAAAGGACCAGAACCATTCAAACTGCAGTGTGAATTAAACAAATCAGGACAGCCTTTTTTTAAAACATCTTTAATTATACTATTAGATATGTCTGCAACTATTAACTGAAAAAACTTCAAAAATTCACTAAGCTACAATTCGAAACGGAGCGCCATATGTTAGCAACACAGATTACATCAGTAAAAATGTAACTGCGATCTGACACAAAACAGCAACAAATTCATCTGTATCGTCATCTGTATCTGTATGTTCATCATATGGCTGGAATCCATCGAAGTTCTCTGTCCCGTCGTGGTCCACAGTACAAGGCATAGCAGGGAGTCCCGACGTTGTAGATGGGCTTCACGGTTTCTATCCAGTTATTTGATCGATTGTTTTCAGTCGACTGTCGACTTTGAGCCCGATGTGCGGGTGATGGAACCAAGGCGTCGATACGGGTCCGAATTTGGCGACCGTTGAGCAGCTCGCTTAGTGAGAGTTCAGACGTTAGGGGTGTTCTCCGGTACTGCATGGCGAACTCGAGAGCCGCCTGCCTCGGTGGCAAACTGGACTTTTTCAACGCTTGCTTAAACGTTTGGACAAGCCGCTCGGCTGCTCCGTTGGTTGCTGGATGATACGGTGCACCGGACAAATGTGCGATACCTCGCTCGCTGCACCATGACTGAAATTCGTGAGATTTAAAGGTAGGCGCGTTGTCGTTAACAATCGTGTGCGGGAACCCGAAATGAGCGAAGCTTTGCATCAGCAGTTCGACAGTGGCTCGCACCGTGATCCGACCCGCCGGATGAACGCAGGGATACTTGGAGTAGGCGTCCGTGATGACTAACCAGTTATGACCAAGGAAGTTGATGGCATGGTCGATATGAATGCGACTCTACGGCTTCTCAGGAGGCATCCAAGGATGGTTTGTAGCTTTGGACGGTTTGTTCTGATGTTCAGCACAGGTCGTACGTCGGCTAGCTTATTCCACCATGTCGCTGTCGATACCAGACTAGTATACGGCAGATCGTGCAAATTGCTTCATACGTTGTACACCAAAGTGACCACAGTGGAGGATGTCCATAACCTGTGGGCGAAGTGCCGTTGGAATTACTAGCCGGCTTCCGTAAAATAGACAGCCATCGGCAGCGCTCAGGTATTCGGACAGCCGTCGGAACGTTTCGATTGCTTCGGAAGAAACACCATCACTAGTCTGAACACGAGGCCATTCTTCTCTGGTATACCGCATTACCAACGGAAGAACCGGATCCACTGCTGTAGCCTTGACAATTGCTTGACCGTCACAAATATGTAGTTGGTGCCCAATCGTGTGGATTATGCAGACAATATCCTGATCGGCGGAATCTTCTTTGTCGTCGAATTGAGGATCGTCACTCGCCGGCAATCGATTTAGGACATCGGCGTTGCCGTGATCGGCCGTCTTCCGGAATTTGATGTCGTAATCGTACTGATGCAGCATCGCGGCTCATCGTGCTAGTCGGTTTGCAGCTAATGCTGGAGTAGCCTTGTCGGGACCAAACATGGCAATGAGCGGCTTGTGATCTGCGACGAGGATGAATCTTCGTCCGTACAAGAACTGATGAAACTTGTGGAGTGCGAAGACGATGGCAAGACTTCTTTTTGCACCTGACCATATCTCTTTTGCGTCTTCGTCAATGTTTTTGAAACATTTGCAATCGGTCGTTCGCTGCCGTCGGGAAATCGGTGAAAGAGAACCGCTCTAATACCGACGCTTGACGCATCGCAAGAGATTCCGCTCGGCTATGTAGCATCAAAATGAGCCAGCGTGACATCTTTTGCCAGCATATCCTTCAATTTATCGAAATCCGACTGTTGCTCCGGTCCCCATTGCCACGGAACGTCCTTTTTACACAGTCGATTCAGAGGCTCGGTAACGGTTGATAAGTTCGGCAAAACTCGTCCATAGAATTGAATTGATCCGAGAAATGACTGCAGTGAAGTGACATCTTGAGGTGGTGGCATCTGTTGAACAGCGTCCACTTTACGGCCCTTCGAAACTCCGTGTCTGGACAATGTGAATCCGAAATATTCAACTTTTTGTTGAGCAAAGACGCATTTTTCTCATCGACATCGCAATCCTTTATCGCTCAGCCGTTGAAGTAGCCGCCGCAGGTTTCAAAGATGACTTTCGGAGTCTTGACCGCTTAACAGAATGTCGTCGATATATACGGCCACGCCTTCCAAGTCGGCAGTCAACTGTTCCATTGTTTGTTGAAAGTAGCCGGGTGCGGACTTGATACCAAATGGTAGTCGCAGCTGGAGCAGGACTCCGCGATGGGTGCTGAGGGCCAGCTTCTTTTGACTGTCGGGTGACAGTTCAATTTGATTGTAGGCGTCCGCAAGATGAATCTTCGTGAATCCATGTCTTCCGCCTAGTCGTCGCATGAGGTCTTCGGGGAGCGGCATGAGTTGTCGATGATCCTCGAGTTGACGGTTGATAGTGACCGAGTAATCGCCACACACTCGAAGCTTGGACGTTGTTTGACCCGGAAGCGCGGGCTTTCGAATCGGTACCACCGGCGTTCCGTAACTGTTGAAACTGGTCGGCTTCCATACACCTCGCGCGATCCCGGCATCATACGCTTGATTGAGATCGTCCTGAATTGCCAGCGGAACCGGACGTGCTTTGCAAAAGACGGGATGCGCATCCGGGTTTGAACTGAATATCGAGTTGAACATCTTTGAGACACCCCAATTCCGGCTTAAACACATCAAGGAATTCGGAGCAGAGTTGTTGGCAGGCATTCTGAAGAGCTTCGGTGACAAGGGGACTGGGTTGAACTTGAGCGATCAATGCGACACTTGACACGCCGTCCTTGCATCGTAGCCGGGACGTGACATCGATCGCCAACGCCAGAATTCCATCGCGACCCAGCAGATTAAGCTTGCCTTTCGATGCCACCGTGAACGGGATTGCTAGGGGTTGTCAACCCCGAATGGCTACTGATGCCCGGAAGTATCCTTTAATGGGCAGCGGATCACCCGTTGCGGACTCGTATTGACGGGAGACTGGTTGCAGGACCGGCTTGCCCAAGGATGCCCAGACTTGCACGGTGCACAAGTTGTCACGTGCCCCAGTATCCACCTCGAAGTCGAATCGGCGGCGATTGATATCGATCGGTTGCTCCAGCTGAGGCACTCCATTGATCACCTTGACCACGTCCGTTGAACGAATTGACTTGACAGGTTTCGATCCACTGACCGCGATCTCCTCTTCTCCTTAAGGCATACTTTCTCCAGATGCCCGACGATACCGCAGTGATGACACTTGGTCTCTTTGTGAGGACAGTCGTTGCCTTTATTATCGGTACGTCCACATCGCCCACACATGCCCTTGGGAATTGAAACTTTGTGGCTGGTATTGGTTGAGGCATTTAACCCGGCCGTTGTTCTTCGTCCACTAGGGTTTCTGGGACGCGATTTGACTTGAAGGATCGATTTCGATCGGGACCCGTACACCGTCTCCTTCGCCACCTTGGCCGCCTCTTCGGTTTTCGTTGCAATCGAAATGGCCTTGAGGAAGGACAACTCGTCGTTGGGACCTTGAAAATCGCCTTGAGAACCGCCTCGTTGCCCACGGAATAGATAAATCGTGTGCGCATGGCTTCATCTTGGGGGTCCTCGATCGATGCAAAATCGCACGTCGCAGCGTCCTGACGAATGCGGGAGGCCAGCTCTTGGACCGTTTCGCCGGGCTTGTCGGACCAGAACTTGAATCGCTCTCGAACATCGAAACGCTTGGGGTCGAACTGTTCCCTCATGAAAGCGACAATCTCGTCGATCGACAAGGCGTTGATTTCTTTTGAAGGTGTCTGCTCGGCGGCCAGATTGCCCAACATCTTGTAGACGGGGCCCGACCGATTGGTCAGGAACACTTGGGCGCTCTTTTCGGAAGGAATGGAATGCGCACCTACGAAGGTAACGAACCGGTCCCAGTAGTCAGCCCACAATTCGGACGTCGAATCGAATGGCGTGAACCCGGGAATTGAGGACGGAATCGCTTGACCACTCGTACCGTGGAGGGCATCCAGCAAATGGCGATTTTGCTCTTGAAGGAGAGCCGTTTCCTGTGGATGTTGTTTCTGCTGCAATGACATCTGGTCTTGGAACAACTTGATCATTTGCGCAATCTCTGCCATTTCGATGAATCGAAGCGTTGAGTGTAACACGTGTTGATGAATGAAACACAAGATAAACTAACGTGAACACGAAGCCTGATCGCCAATGAACTCCGTCGTGACTGGGAGTAAACTAACAGTTTATTGTAAAATCAAACATGAACGAACTAGACAAAATGGAAGAAAACCCATTGCTTAAATAGTCAGTATCACCCACTCAATTTGATACAACATTGCATCAGAATAACAAAATGCAAATATGATCATGTGTCCCTCGTCAATATTGCATCATGTTTACATTACATCATGTTTTCCTGATCATTCTTTGTTTGTAATTACGTAGTCACAACAAGACAGTTGTGATGTGTAGTTTTTTTGTTTCTACTTGCATCTAGACGATATGAATGTTAATGAGATTATTCCGCAAACCGTCAATACAATTATAAAGAAGTCATGGTGCGCTTGACACCGTCGGTAAACGGCAACACCGATAGCTAGTTACTGCGAAAAATATTATATAAAACATGGGTGTATAAGACACCCTGTTATCGACAGTGTGCCTGACACTGTGTGGAGCACATAGGTTCCAAAAGCCGAGGACATTGTATCTTGAACGCCGCATAAATAAAACCAAAATCTTCCTGATCAATATATGTGCACATTTTTCACTTAGAAAGATAAGCTTTAAATTCCCATGCTTTATTCAGATATGTATCTTTACAATTAAACAGTTTAGTTTATTTCAGAATAAAATTTTTGATATTGATTTTATTTTAAATTGGTTATGAATCTGTTATTTTCAAACGCCAATTTCGGTCGTTAAACTAAATACTTCTATTGCAAATGTCACCGTTTATCCTTAACACACAGAAAATAATAATTTTTAGTGTGTGCAAATGTGAAAATATAGTCAAAGACTGACGGCTGTGGCTAATACATAAATGTCAAGATTGCGACTATCTGAAAGTGAATTGGCTAAAATTCTAAGTTAACATCGGTTAACGTTATATATGATTTTAAATATGAATTTTTACGTTATATAAATATCAAATTTTAATTAGTGTTTGATAACAGCAATTTTTCCCTTATTTTGCTTTAAATTAGGAATTGAAGATAAAGTAAAATTAAGAATGGGTACATATGAGTATTTATGTAATTGTCCAAGTATTAGTCTACTTAAATATAATAATTAGTAACGCGACACGAATCCCAACATATTAAGCATAAAGAACTTAACGATAGAAAGTAAAACCATACATATAGAACACTTTGTTAATAGCTATTATTGCACTAATGGATTTAGATATTATTTTAATAATGAATTACAGGAAATTTTTTCACCTTACTTGTAAAATGGAAACGGTGGTAGTGATTTAAATGATTGATACTTAATTT
The DNA here is from genome assembly GCA_030248225.1 of Trileptium ribeirensis. NCBI lineage: Eukaryota > Metazoa > Nematoda > Enoplea > Enoplida > Thoracostomopsidae > Trileptium > Trileptium ribeirensis. The sequence goes on along the minus strand of JASANE010005281.1, from coordinate 21,774 downwards.
ATCCAAATATTGTGTATTTATTTCAGTATATGAACATGCATTACTTAAACATAATTTTAATTTCATATATATTAGTTTTGCCTGTTTAGATTGCCAGATTATATGTTCATTTTACATCTTCAATTTTAGTCGTGATACAATCACTCACGAGATCAATTGGCTGGTATAACCACGATTTTTATTTAAGTTTTTAGATTTTGGATCGAACTGCGTTTTAGCTTAATTATCGAGATTTGGTTTCTATTGCCTCGTATTATTAATAATAACAATATTATCCACTTTAATTAATGTTAAGGGGACAAACTAATATTTAATCATATATATGGAGCTATTAATTTGAACACACTGATCTTCTCTTAATTGCGGCAAAGCTAACAACCGAACTAATTATAGTCTCAGTATATGATTCAGGCTTCATTTTTCTGTCTCACTATAAAGTATAAATTTACCTGCGTTTCTTGTATTACATAACGGACCATAATTATGCTCAGGTGCGGCAGATATAGGTGAGCAGATTCCGCTGTCTTTGATATACTAAGCTTAAGACTGAGGTTCGAAATAAGCTAAGGTCCGTATTATGAGACTTATACTAAGTCTGAGACTAAAGTCGGAGGGCTGCTGATTTCCGAAACAGAAGAACTTTAAAGATATAACGTTTCTGCTCTAGCCTTATCTTGGGCCGCAAAACATAAAAAACGAGATATGATTTTCAAACGGTTTTGGCCAGCGCACTTTCATAAAGATATAATGTAAATTTTTCAGCAGTAAAAGAGAATAAGATTTATGGAAGACAATATTAAATTATTTATCACTACCTAAAATTTTGTGTCTTGCTTTTATTTGTGGTTCTGTATATAATTAAAATCAGTATGAGTTTATTTGATTGAGGTTCTTGAATGTAGTTCAAAATTTCAGCTTATACGTATCTTACTTATGCAATTTATACCGTCAAAGAAAATTGTATTAACAGCATTATATGTTTCAGATGGAAACTCAATTTTTCAAACAGCCTAAGATGTTTACTCAATTATGCAGCAACTATGCCGGCCCTATAGATAGACACTTTTGACTAGTGGCAAGAAATTTGGAACCGTGTTTTATGACTAGACTGAGTTGAAGCTTTAAGTTCGCTTAAAATTATGCAAGCAAGATTGCGTAAAAAAACTCGTGCATCTATAAGCTTTTGATAATTAGCAGACAACGCACCACGATCTTCAAAAATACTTAATGGTTCACAAGACGTATTTACTCTGTTGTTTAAAACAAAATTTCGGGTGTTATCATCATTGCTATAACGAAAAAGTTCAAGTACCATTGCTCTTAATCTTAAAATAATTGATGCAACAAATTGCACTGCTACTGCGTTTGCATACATTCTTGTTCATTATTATTTTATCTAGGGTTCCAAATACGCATGCCCCAGCCTTGTAGAATAAGCATGTTACCACCAGTCCAGCTGGCGGATAATAAAAATTAAAGTCAAAATCATAGAAATCAAAATTGTCTCAAAATAGACTTAGTACACATTGCCGTAATTTGCCAACGATACTGGATCAAATAATTCCGTCCAAAAAGTTGTGTGTGTAAATGTTTTACAAGCGAAATAGACGAGTGAAACTTGTTAAATTAAAACATACAAATAGTCAGCAAGTCACGAAATTCCAACTACCATCACACGAAAAACGTACCTCACAATGCCTATTTAATCACAAAATTATAAGGCCAATACCACGAAATAGCAGTTATTTCCACAAACACAACTGGGTATATTTATGGCAAAGTTCGTGTTTCTAAGGCTTCTACGAAATCTAGTCTGTTTTAAGCATGTATTCTTACAAAAATATTTAGATGCAGCTGTTTTGTGAGACTTTGAGCACTATGGCCATTTACACGTAGTTAATTTTTGATCGAATGTTATCTTCAGCAACCGCAAAGGTTATTTCTGTGGTAACTATTTTAATACATGTAAATGGCATACATATATTTTTCAACATGCCGTCTAATAATTGAGTGATAAGCATGGGTAGAACATCATGCATGGGTAGAATATCAAAATTATCATTATGTTGTCAGTCACGGGCTCGAAAAATAAGCAGAAAGCACATTTCAACCTATTGATTACTTTAGTTTAATTATGCAAACTTAACAAAATGAATAATTGATGAAAACATAATATTAGTTGTATATGTTAGTGGTGGGACTCAACTTATTACTGATTTTCGTAAGATTATAATAAATGACAGAATAGTTCACGACACCATGTCGGTTTTGATTTACAAGCTTTGGACACGTTCAGTATGTCAAAAATATTAAACAAGACATACTTTTAGATTCTTTAAGCAAAGCTAGAACTAAAGAGTTAGGCTGTGTCCTGCAGTCCAATTATTTAAGTTTTCAAGGTTTCACTAATTGGTTTCACTTATAATGTGGCTTCACCGATGTATATCATTAATTTATTGATGTATTTTAGTGAAAGTCACTAGAAATATCGAAAAACTTTAAGGTAACATGACCATATATTAAATATCTGATCTGTGGTAAACGATATGCGTGTAATTGAAAAAGAATTAAAATTCGCCGAAATTTTGAACTAATCTTGCCAAAAAACTGGAGCACCGCATCAACTGGTAGAAGATACTAAAATGGCACTAGACAAGGTACTCATTTATCTTATTATATCACAAATTAAAGATTTCGTGTTACCGCCAAATTCCTACGAGCGAAGCCAAAGATCCCGAATCCAACTGTTAACAGATTTCAGTTTTTAATTGAGCTTCAGCAATTCTCATTCACGTACAAAAGCTTGTGCAGTCAAGTGTATGATCACATACACGGAGAACCTAAGTAGAATTGTACTAAAAGTCACTTCAGTAAACCAAGTTAATTCGGCCCACACATAGTCTAGTAGCAAATAATATTATGAAGTTTACATAAGGTCAAGTGGCCAAAAAAGACGATTAAACAATAAAAATAAGACGAGGCGTTAATTTATAAATACATGTCTAAGCCGAGATCACTAGAACACACCAAGAAGAATATTTTGAGCGATCGGTGAAACCAATCTGACCGTTTGTTGCTAAGAATATGACGACTGAAATCTACATAGTGAACTATTTGCACTAGCTATGTGATCTTAATTAGATTATATATACAAGTCCTACTACCTCCGGTAATTGGGAATGTCGAAGAAATAACTATCAGCATAACAAGTTTTGATTCGCTACCGAAACTATAAAATAACTATAAACTAATTTACTTTAAAATATCTTTCATATTTGATTTTCAAAGTTGGTAAAGAGTTTAGATAGCCTAACTGGGGTAAGCTGGCATGTTATAAATAATAGTAAAAAGGTTTCTCCAAATATATTTCCCTTATTAAAACACGCATTTTTGAATTACCTTAGATTTTAGTATTATAAACTTATTTTGTGAACAAAATGCAGATTAACATAGCGACGCTATGCTTTTGCGAACATGCGAAGTAGTTATCGGAGTTTGTTAAACATTACAGGATTTAAAGATCACTTTTTATATTCATGTTGAACTGATCATCTGGCTTTGGATTACATGCTTATTAGTCAAGTATCCAAAACAAGGTAATGCACACGATCGTTTGTCTTTCGGCAATGTAATTATTTTATTCCTAAATTATAATATATCCAGCAAATCTAATTAATCATATTCCCACAACTTATACGAATCGAATTGTGTAATTTTCTGTAATTCTTACTTATCATCGTTAGTCAAATTTATATAGGATATATTTATTCAACACAGTAGTATTAAGCAATTATGATGAAAATTCAATCTACAAACAGCATCTGGTCGTGGTTACATGGCGTGGCTGCAGTAATACACACTGAAATAATATATATGTTTAAACAGATGAAAATTATATTGATAGCTATAAGTGTACACTGCTACTACAAGCGATGCTTCTTTTTGGCTCTTTCGGCTTATCAATGAATATTTGGGTGCTATTTGTGGCTATATCCCATACATAGGCAGGAATAAACGGTGGGTCGAGGGTGGCGTGGGCATCGTTTTCTATTGGGTGACCGTGGATCGAGTGTCGGACTCAGTGAATCGTGGGTCTCTCTGATGGACTCTACTGCCGAGTGTGACATTCTTCAGCTTCCCCTTTCTATCGTGCGCGGCACGTCGTCGTCGTTTTCGTCTGCCTGCGTCTCCCCCACCCAGGTGTGTGATCCACCAAGTGGGTCATAAACATGACTACGCCAGGTATGTCCTTGGAACACCACATCCAGGCCACTCAGATTCTGGTACCGCCAACTTATACCCCAACATCACTCACATTGATGGACTACTAAATTTATTCACACCCCATCCTTCTTCATGAAAAACTAAATTCAGAGTCTCCACAGGTTCATTGACCTGTGTTATTGAACCACTATTTCAAACCCCTACCCATTATTTTTAACCACTATTTCAGACCCGCACCCCACTTTTTAGAGCACTTTTTCATTTTTTTAAAGATTTTTAGAAAAATGAAAAAGTGGTTCAAGTACATAGAAGAGGTCCAAAATAGTGTTCTAAAAATGAGTGGGGTGTACTTTAGTGGCCCATGAAATTGGTTGGGGTATTGGATGGTGATCCAAGAACATGGGGAAGTGGCTGTGGTGATCAATAAACATGGATATGTTAGTCATGTCATGACCTAACTGGTGGTTCATAAACCTTGAGGTGTGGGTGGGTAGGAAAGCTCGTACATCGTACTGCATGCGACAGTTAATGCAAGCTAAAAAGTGTAAAACGCTTTAGTAGAGTCGACTGTCAAAGACTCCTGGTAAAACAATAAAACAGAACAAGCTGAGCTGAAAAGAATTGCATGTTTACAATGAATGAGTTGTTAACGTTAAAGTAGTTTATTGATGTTTAAAGATTCATAGCTTTTTCTAAAATATAAAATCTAAATGTAGAATGAAAAGCTGATTACAAATTTGAAACCAACGCCAAATTTTCTATTAAATTAAACCGCCTAGATGACCTATCTCGAATGCAACCAAATTATAGCAATATCTATTGGAAACTGACTAATTTCAGGCTGATCGGAGATATTGGAAAAGACCCGTTAAGTATTGCATAGAGTGGTAATTTTGAACAACTCTTATCTACTATATTTAAGAACAATTGATAAGCTCTACCTATTATATCTAATAGTTTTACTTGCTTCACGGATACCGTAGGATCTGCACTTCTTCACAAATATTTTGCAAGGTTTCTATTTAACGTTTAGTTTAACCATTATACCTATTTGTATGACGCTTGCGTAACGATTACGCAATTTCGTTGAGTTTGTCAGTCTTGAGTGAAGGCATTTTAAAAAGATTACAGGATATTTCATAATTAACACAACAGCGTTATTTACTGCCGATTTCTTCTAATTGGATGGTTGGCGGCCTGAAATTTCGGGGCATTTTCGGTTCCACCTGGAGCGGAATTGGTACTGCTGGTATGTATCAAGCTTGAAATTTCTGGTTTCCCTGGTTTAATTTACCTTAGCAATTATGTTGTGGTCGCCGGTGAAACTAAAGGACAATATCTTTTTGTAAAAACCTATTCCGAACCTATATATTAGATAATGCAAAAATTGCACCTATGAACTTATTGCGCCTATGTCTATATTTGCTGCAACGAAAACTACTTAAAGCACAAATATATGCCGACGGTAGTTGAATACCTAACGTCTGGATTGGTAGGTCTGGACAGCGAGTTTGACCACAAGACCACTTTTTAATAAACATGTAATCTGGTTATTCGGATGACATTTAACTTCGAATTAAAACAAAATTTTTTAAACAACACGAAGGCTAAATTTTTTGAAATATATACTTGTTTGTAAACCCGGTATTTATCACCCTAGCTTATCGATTATAAAAGGTTAAAACTATATATCTATACGTTCGATCAAGCATTAAAAGAAATATTATGTGATTTAATGGGTGTTATTACCTAAGGTAAATGCAACACTGAATATGTTTGTTGTTACTCAGTCGGTTAAATTCAACTGTACAATACATACATTTATTAGGATGATCAGAATTTGAAAGTAACAAGAATTTTTCACAGATTTGTGCGACAATGATATAAACGAAACTGAAACAGTTCGGCGGCCTTCAAAATAGCAACGTCAGATTTGTACGAGAACTAGCAATGATGTTTTAGATGTGTCACTGGTGGGTCACTATTTATCGATTGGTCACCGGTGGCTGTGTAAGATACTGTTGGTGCAGATCCCCACTTCTCGGTTTCCCATGTCCATACCTGTATATAAATGCACGTACAGTGTTGAAATAGTTTCAATGAAACATGCTTTGCTTATAGTGAATTCGTTTACAGTGAGACTGCTATCAGAGTGAAATGTTAGTCAAATGTTATGAAATCTTTTATCCCGCCCAAATTAATGCTCAACTAAACTTAAAATGATTCCGCTGACCATCCTATTTTGTTTTTTGTAAAAATTTTCATCACCGAACATTTTTTGGTCTGGAAATTGTACTTTATGTTCGCGAATATCAAATATGTTCACGAACAGAACTTTGTCTGATTTGTATTAACACGGGACTTCTTCGCGAAAAGTAATTGATTAAATAATATGACCGCCCCGTTTATGACGTCATAATTATATATACTAAAACAAGCGTTAGGTTCGTACAATACATTTCAATCTCAGCAGCGCGTAGAATAGCATTACATGCACTGACACGACACCGCATTGTTACAGTTAAGCAAAGAAATTTTTTCTGCTGTAAAATAGTCATTTTTGGATAAATATACGCACGGCCTTTTAATTATATAGTAAAAAATATCAGAAGCCGCTTGCAAGCAAAGCCCATGGTTCAATAATCTATATTTTGGACTCAAGCTAATTTATATAAGTACCAATATTGCTGAAAAGATATAATATAGCTCAAGTTTTCGTGGTGTGTTATTTGGTGGAATTTTATTAATTCATCCAAGTTCTACCTTTTGTGGAGAAAACCGCCGACCGGTTACGTCTTTTAAAAGCAAAATTGACGTAGTTTTTGCTGTCATATGACTCAAATTTTCACACCAAATATAACTTTAGACTGTTATCATTAATAGTGATATATGTATAGGTTCATAATAGTTTCCGCGAGGCAACAAATTATTACATGCCCATTCTGGGCAATAAGTTACGTTAATTACACGTTAGGATGTGGGACACTGTTGACCGTACAGCAACGCATAGACGCTTTGCAGTCGTTTTTAACCGTTTAGCACAGCAATTTAATGACCACATACATTTGAAAACCGCACTGCCACCTGACTTAGATGACCGTGCATTTGAGAATTTGATTCTTACCTCGTTGAGATCGCATACTTTAATACAACTGATGGCATAAATGCGCATGCCAATGGCCGAAATGTGTGTACGACTTTTTATACGGTTGAGTTAGTAATTTTGACAATGAATAACCATCATAATGTGCAAATATAAGATAGATCAACACATTGTTGTGATCCTCAATTATCAATACGCTAGTGTTACAGCATCATAAAATCAGGATGCCATTGATAGGAACCTAAAATATGTTGTATCATTATAATATAAATATTCTAATATAGGTCTAGGACATTGGAAGAATTCATTAACAAAAACACTTCCTTTTATAGACAACTGAAATGGCACATGAGGTAGCGATAAATAATGTTTAGGTATTATATAAAGGTAAATGACATAATCGGCAGATAACATATATATAATATGAGTTAATCAGTTGAGTTGGTTAACAGACAAAGAGGGTGTTTAAAATTTATTTTAAATGATGGTTAGTGTAAACGGCAAAACAGTCATACTTCAGATCACAGACTATAACAGCATAAGTTTATAGTTTTATTGTGATAAAATGTTTTAAATATTTATTTTGCACTGTAATAAAATATTTGTTATACATTAATTCAATATTGGTGAACCTTAACCAAGACCTGTCCTGAAATAAAATTTGCATAATAAATTTATATAGGATCAAAATATTATCAATAATATATATGTAAATTATCAATATGCTATAATAACATTGATCAATATCATATTATCTTTCTATTCTGTATCAAATTATGTATGATAAACTGACTGTGATGAATCGAAAGTAAACTCGGTTTATCTGATCATAATAATATTTACCAATCGAATAAAATCAAATAGCGTAAACGGAGCAGCATCGCAATATAACCTTTATCACTTAATTAAATTGAGTCATATTTTGTTGTACTGTTGCTGCGTCTATGATCTGTTCTGTTAACAATAACGATGAAGAGATTCGATTACAGCATAAATTTTCTCCGATTATTTAATATTCAGTGCATGCTGTTCTCAAACAAACTTAGCCTAGTTTCGTGAGCTAAGCTTCTATCATTAATAATTTAAATTTATTTTGGTTGTGTGTACATCGAATTCATGCATTAATTTTCGGAGTTTGTTATTACAACATATCTAACAGATCAACACCTGTTGGGCACACGTTCACAGACATCAGGTTTAAAACACAATTACTATTCGTATTACCGATTTAATTAGTGTAAATGTGTTATATATTAATAATTGTAATTAGCTAAATAAATATTAAGTGAAGTATAATGCAGCGTATTTGTTGGTTTTGGAAGGTCTCAGTTAATATATATTACAGGACTAACTTTACACTGCTGTTTTATATAAAATTGATTTTCTCCCAATTGCACAAAATTGCTCTCGGTCGCAACTTGCAACTTGACAGCTGTTTTGTGCCCATTCAAAATTGACATCTGGCTCCTTGTTCGGAATACCGAAAAGACACAGCTATTACCATTGGGCTTACCCTAGGTAATAGCAACCATTAATTGTTCCTCCGCTGCTGCGTAACCCTTCAGTAAGCTAAGCAACTGCTGCACCAATCTTTATAATTTTTCCAGTGGTAAAAAAACTAGAAGGACGTATATAATGAGATGTAAAGGTTGATCTAAAACGTCTTTCCAAAAGTGCAGTCTTTGTAACGGTTTTGCAGGCTGTAACTACCAAATTCGGGTAGCTAGCCTTCCACACGTGGCAGAGTGGTCTAACGCGCTATCCCGTCCTATCAGTCGAGGAGGTGCGTGTTAAACTTCCAAAAGCCCCTGAAATTTTTACATTTAGAGTCTTTTTGTTCCAAGCAAATAAATGATACTGCTAACATATAAATTCATCATGGGACTAACATGGCACTAAGAAAAGGTTATTGAAGTCCTTGCTATACCGGATATTCTAGTGATGTGAATTGATAAAAGATGAAACTATGTGTCAATGTCTAAACTATGCTGGTTCACAAGCATTAATGGGCAGAATTATAGCAGCACAGTTTACAATATAACATGTTTCAGGTTGAACATATGACCCTAAAATTGTAGAAACCCAACGGTCGTGCGAAGCATCTAGTATTTTGTCTCAGACAACAGCGCAGTCATCGGTTTGGGCCGTTTTTTTCACAGACATCGGTTTCATATTGTTTTTGGTTTTATCACACCGAGTATTTTCTTTTGTTAGAGAAGGTGTGGTGTGATAAAGGTAGTAAATACGTAAAATGTCCATCTACACTATTTTTTGGGACGAATAGTACCTACCCAAGTTTCGGCGGCACATTTCCGCGTTTGAATGGTGATTGACAGCAAACGGCTTCTGCTGAGAAGTCACACCTTTCTCTGTAATTTCGCATTTCAAGAGCCTGAGTGGGACCTGAATTTGGTGGTACAAGAACATGTGTGTGGCTGGCATGAGGACTTAAACCTGAGGAATATTGCTTAAATCGTCCGTAACGTGTCGCGGACAATTTTGTAGAAAGGAGAAAGAGTGTAAAGCTAGGGTCACAAGTCAAACTTTTTGCTCAAATTTGAGTTCAAAATTTTAAAGCATTTTTGTATTTTGGGTGAACATGAACGTTGTACACAGTTGAAATTTTTCTGAGATATTGTTTTAGGCAACCAAGCCGAAAGAATAGAACTTAAAAATTTTGAGCTCAGAATTTGAACTCAAATTTTGAAGCATTGTGATTTGCCATATTTTTCCATTACAAATTAAATTACAGCTAAAATTTCAAGATTTTGTCAAATTTTGAAGTATTGTGATTTACCACATTACCCTATTACAAATTAAAGTAAAATTTTGATCAAATTTTGACCTAAATTTAATGAAATTTATGCCAAAATTTGACCTTAAGCTTTGTGCTCAAACGTCAAGCAAAAAATGACATGTGAACCCAGCTTTGCGCTCCTTAGCAGAGTCGACTACCATTGGCTCTTGATTTAAGTAACATGTATTAGCGATGGAAATGTATACTACGTCGGAGAATTTATTAAACACAGTTATTATCGTTGGGTTTACTTTGACCATAACAAACACTAACTCATCTAAAGTTTCTTGGATTGTTTGGTTAATCGTATGAACATAACGTTAAAATGTTTTAAGCAAGATGATGAACGAGCACGAGCTAATATTTATTTCATATCTAACTTTCGCTGTATCTCAAAATTATGTTTGAATTCAAAATTGCATATCAAGCAATTAACCCGAGAAAAAACGTGGCGGAGCGGTCTAGCGCGCCTCCCACTTTAGCAATCCTATGGGCTTAACTTATATCGGTATTTTTTTGCGTTTTCAGCAGTTTTAAGTTTTGTTCCAGCAACCATATACATAGGTGAATGACCTACTGATACATAATGAGATCAACAGATAACTTGTTTTTACATGACTTATGAATTATTTAGCTTCACAGAAGACTTTGCAAAGCTAGACAATTTTTCTAAGAACTAGTGCTTCACCGGTGAAAAGACAACATTAACCAATGTTAAATTAAACAGGGTGAAGCCCGAAATTTTGGAAGGGCAAGAACCACAGGCACCCGATTCGTACTACGTGGAACCAGAAGTGTCACAAATTCAAGAAATTGACAATAAATGATTTTACTGTGGCAATTATGGCATATATGCATTTTTGTAATGGCTTAACTCAACACAGATGACCTCGGCGAAATTACGTAGTCGGTACATTTACATCATACAAACAACGTACAATGATTAAACTAAACATTGTTAAATACAAAACGCGTCGCGAAATGTTTCTTAACCCTTCCCGAACTGAGTGGGTCCAGACGACCCATATGTAGATGTTTGCTTGTCATTTTGCAACGATATGAACTAGAGAACCTTTTTTTTCTAAAGAATTAGTTTGTTATCAGCCGCTATCAATTTTAAAGCTTTAAATTTGATTAAGTGCTTGAAGATGAGCCTGGGTCAACGCAGCCACCAAACACACTCAGTCTGGAAAGAAGTAGCAAAATTAAGGTTTCCTGACAATACAAATATCACGACCACTATACTCTCCAACCGACCGAGGGAGCCTGGTAAGCCCTCAATTAAACGCATATATGTAAAATGTGCAATAATAATGATAATTGCATCCTGTAGGCACACCTAGTGTTTTACGTATAGAAATAGGAAGTCAAAAATGCATTACCTTGTAGAGCAGATGGGTGTATCTACAAAAGGTACTTTATATACAATGTTTCGGACTGAATTTATTTGAACCACATCACATTATGCATTACATTTAGGTGTGAAATGGGTTCGATTGACGGTTTGATTTCATTTTAAGAAAATGCAACTTGATAGCCGCCTCTCCAGATTTTTGCTCCTTGCAAATGGTTTGAGCCTGTTTTTGTCTCGGATAGCTTTTCCGAATTTAAGCGCAGATTCTGTTCCTAATAGGTAGAAAAGTAGCTGGGCGCAGCAGCATTTGGGTAGGCGGGGCACATGTGCCGCCAAGCAGGTTTTATAAATATTGGCCTTGGGGGTCCAAGTCTTTGACGTAACCAAAAAAGCTCAGTCTTTTTGGAGTTAAATACTGGTCCGCAAAACATCTGGTTACAGTAGTTGCAACTATACATGATGCAGTGGTTTTGAATTCCGCCATTGTCTCATGGTCGAGGCCTTTTTCGATGAAAATGTCGCTCCAGTAAAATAGTTTTAAACTATATAAACAGTTGTAGACGCCGAATATAACAGGTATTTTAACGAACTGTCTCTCGAGCAATTTATTATAGTCGTTTCGTTTTCCACAACAAAACCGGTGCTGATTCCCCGATTCGCTTCAACCGAAATTGGTCAGTTATGAAGATACAACTATGAGTATGGCACCATTCCACTCAGTTTGACGAACAGGTTGAGAAAATATCCATTTGCGCTACATTTATAATAAAACAATTTTCTTCGATTTTTTGGGTTCCCGCTTTTCCGTCTACCTTGGTATATACCCAAAAATTTTGAAAAAAAAATTTCTCTATGAATGTATAGTTTTATACATGATTTAACAGCTGTGGCGGAGGCTTAATTTTAGGACTACACATGAATTAAAATCACTGCTTAAACCGTGAATCTAGCTGATTTTTCCACCATTCGACTTAGCTTGTTAATGCAGTTTAATCTTATGCAAAATTCTACATTTCCAGAGGAATGTGTTTTCGAAAAGTTTGGATACCGAGGGGGACCATTGGAAACAAAAAAATAAAAAAAAACTTGTTATAAAAGCGAAAATCAATATTTTCTGACTGGTTGCTCAAGCTAAGTCAAGTGGTATGCCCAAGCAAAGAAGAATGGCACCAAATTATAACTGTACCTTCAAAATTGATCAAATTCAGCCTAAAGAAAAAGACCGCAACCCGGTTGCAAGCATATCTTCGATCTTTCAACATAACTGATTTCAATGGTTTCTGCTATAAATTGTTTGTATTATGCATACCTATGTATAAAATTCGTACGGCCTTCGCTTCAGCATAAATTTCGGAAATACAAGTTAAATTCCGACTCTATTTCAGTATATTAATATTATTTTAGATGGTATATACATTGTCGGTTTTGTTTCATCTCAGACGAAGGAAGCACTTACAAATTGTACAGATGAAGTCATCATGAGCTTGAAAATAGTTCAAATAACTCCGGAATTAATACTAAGTTTTCTATTTGTTTATATAAAAATCATTGTCATGTTAATATTTTCAAATGTTCGATAGCGGCAACTCCGGTTTTACTCCCAAATTCGCTGAATCTTTAGTGCTTTCACCGTTACATTTTTTAAATCCATTGCTTTATGTCGCATTATAGTAGAATATTCAATATATACACTTGTCTCTACATTGAAGGCCGTACCAATATGGCGCTTAGCGCGTTCATTTTTATTAAATTATATATATAATGATATAATAGGTGTTTACAGGAAATATCAGGTGGCGTTACCCCTAAGGATCATGCATCCCCCCAAACTGTATTTGGCTTCCCGAACTTCACACTTCCGAGGCAAATTTCAGTGATTTTAATAAAATTATGCAAATTTCGACGCAAAATTGGACAACCGGGACAAAATTCAGGTTATCTCCCTGGCTAGACCCTGCCAATACAATCTACCCCGTTGAACGGTTATTATATATACATGGTAATAATAAAGCATATCAAGTTAATTCAAATACTGTGTTTATGATATGTCGAAAGAATAAATGTTTATAATCCAATAGTGCCACATTGCTTCCAGTAGGCCCGAAATAGGTGAGCGGCTAGTGAACGCGACTTGCAATCTATCTTACTGGTTTCTCAAAGCGACCAATAATATTGTTCGGGACTCGAAACACAAATTGATCTATAACCTAAAGGTTTGAATAATGGTTTGTGTGTCTTGATATTTAGAGCGGATGTGGAAGGTTAGTGATTAAAAACTGTGATATCAAGGCTACTCAAATATTAACTTTCAAGTTTTACACCATGCTTTTAATTTTAGCTGCACAATTATATATCGTTGCATTTTAGCCGCAAATGACATATTCAGGAATCGGATCAATAAATAGTACTTTTAGAACAGTATCGTTAATTATACTCGACGCGTAGTGTATGTTTCAAAATATGACGTTCATCATCTATATTGTTGCTTTGCGATAATCGAGTTGTGTTCAGCGCGACTTATCCCGAGTTTGGGGCTTTGTACAGGGTGTCCCATTAGTAACCACCTAGCATTAAAGCACGCGAAATGAACATATCTAAAACCGTTTTGTAAGCACGTAGTCTCATATATAACTTAGTGTTTTGACGCATAACACTTAACCTAAGTGCGAGCCTGGGCTCCTTCAAGATCTACATTCTTCCTGGCAGACTTTTCGAACTTCCAGTCAGTCAGCAGACTTTTCTAATCATTTTAGGCCTAAATACTGATATAGCCTTTTTCTGGCACAACAGGGCTTGTGATTTGCGTTTGTATGCATTCTCCTTCAATCACAGAATAAAGTCAGGAGGGTCCAGATTAGGAGAAAGAGCAGCCCATTCTCTAGGGCCTCGGCGCCCCAACCAACGGTCAAGAAGGTTTCGTGCAACCAACGGCGCACAGTCATCGCAAAAGGAAGAGAGTCGCCACCCTACATAAAGTGAAGCCTGTAAATATGGTAACTGTTGAATAGTAGGATAAAATTAATTTGGCAGCATCATTAGATACTTATCTGCTTTCACAGTGCCATTGAAAAAGAACGGCCCAAAAAAATCACCAGACCGCACACCGACCCATACTATCATACCAAGGGCATTTATATGGTGTTCGATAGTGTTGTGCAGGATTTCTGCATGCCAACAAACACAATTATGATATGAGGGCTGTGTGTGCGAATGCCGGGACCAATGTCGCACAAGTTCACAGCTATTTTGGCTGACTGAATACGGTCTTACTGCAGTTATTTGACTAGCCAAATTAAGTCGAATATCAGATATTTTGTTATACATGGATACTTATAATATGTGCGGTTTTAATTTGTGAAAGTATGAGCGTTGCAAATATATTATGTGAGTCTCAGCAACAGTTTGAAATTTTTACTTTTAGTACACCTTATATAACAATAAATACATAAAGTCGAACGGCAGATGTAGACATTTTTATCAATCAGTACTTCTATTCTGACTGAAACATGCCTTAAAGCGCGTTGTGTGGTGTAGGTATCACATTTTATCACAGCATTTCAAAAGGAATAAACGTGGTTGATTTTTAAAAATAAACCTTCCGTTAACTACAATGCCCTTCATATAAAATAATCATATATATCTTATAGATGATATTATATGCTTATAATAAATCAAACTACACAACCTTAGGCACTATCTAGCGGAATATATACCGATATTTGCCAGCAGTATGAGTGAAGATTATATATCTATCAGTGAAGACAATATATCACTATCAAATAGTCGTACTGTTTCTGATAATAATACTTCAGCACCACAAAGTATTGAAATCGTATCATCGACATCAAGACAAGCATTGCCAACTAACACTGTCCAAACTACATCAACTCACAGTATTTCTAGCAGCCAGTCCATCGGTAACGATATGGAGGTAAATCGATCTCGGTTTTTTTATATTTTGTCTTGAGTTTTTATCAGCGGCGATCTTCTTTAAGTGGGTTGGGTGGCGCCCCCTAAAACCTTCTCATATATGCGCAGTTCACTAATTTTTATCATTTTTAGTTTTACAACCGTACTAATTAATATAAGGTATATATACATAAACTCCGCCAATATAAACAACCAAATCGTCCATTCTGTGCCTGACCGTGATAAAATTGAAACATATTTTCATGATTTTTATCGCACGGAATATTAAATTATACCTAAATATTTCAGTATTCAACAAACATAATTATAAAATAAAACGTTGCATACATATCCGAACTTAGTGGGTATATTGAATTTGCTAGCGTTCACTACTTTGAATCACAAATCACATTTACCAGGCAAATCAAATACGAATTTTAATGATCAAAGTACACTAGGAATATAGATATATCGTGGCTATCAAATATTCACCAAGGCATCAGTGATTACATATTTTCTGTGTTGTCAAATGAGATATGCTGGCCCCAAATTCAAAGTTTTCAAGTCTCATTAGCTTTTTACAAAATATGCATTGAATAACTTACATTATTGCCGGATTTACAAGGGGCTCGCGCGGCGGCTGAAGAACTGTAAACAGGGCTGGGGGAGGCAGCACGACGGAAGGGGCACCCCTTTTTCAGGCCCGGCCAGTGGAACAGCTTCCTTGTTGCGGTACACATCATATACTATAAAGTACCATACACACTGTGTGTTTATCAACCATCAAATTGGCTCATTTCGATGAAACTTACAAGGTAGAGCTTTAATACCAGTATTTGATGTAGTGCCTGATGGAACGCACAAATCCATATACTGGTAGAATAAATAAACGTTCAATGAACTATTATGTATAAGATTTAGTCCAACAGCTGTCTTATTTAGAAGCATTATTTGTAGTCCTGTTTGTTCGCATTAACTTATTAGCGTCATAATAAAGCAGGTTAGGCTGCCAGCCTTATTCGCGAGCCTGCGATTTGCATATATTTCAGTATAATTACAATTGCAGCATTTTTCGTCGTTGAAAAGAAAGCAGCGTCGATATCGCACGACATTCGCACCGTATCAGCTGGAAGAGCTTGAGCAAATATTTTCAAAAACTCATTATCCTGACGTTTTCACCCGGTAAGCGCATCGGTGTTTGTGTGTCTTTTTCTTTGATGTCGACTAGAAGTAGTTCATCGTCAGCGCATGCAGTGAACACCTTGTAAATACCGCACCGACTATGATGGACATGAAACAAAATATTTTCTGGTATGAAACGTCGTTGCTGTCATTTACATTGATTTGTAAAATATACAGAGCGAACAAAAATTTTACTAGGAAAAAGTATGAGTGAATCGATTTGAACGAGATACATCAAGTGATCGGTGTTAAAATACTTGGAAAGTTTCATACTATCAATTTTAAATCCCTGTGCATAGATGTGCGAAATCCATCGGCCTAGGAGCTCTAGTTTCGTGAGATGATTGGCATGGTTAAATTAGTCAGAGGTATGAGTAAATGTTCCAAATTTTTAGGAACTAATAATTTTCCCCACACTGAAAATAACATTCCATGCAATTGAAAAGAAGCTTCTTTGTACCACCAGAATATTCGGTTCTTTTTCATTATCCCCCAACCAGAATTTGGTCAATTTTGAAGATACAGATCTGACTTTGGTATAAATCGATTCAGCAATTCAGAAAATACTCATTTTACCCACATCCCTGAAATTTTTTTCGATTTTTAGGTCCCGGTGGTCCCCCCGTGGGAACACAAATTTTTCTTCGGGATATGGTCATATTGGGTATCATTCGACTCGGCTTGATGAGAGAAATCTACTGGTGTTTAATTTATTGAAATCAACGTCACCTTTAGAAAGTTATAAGGGAACAAGTAACCCTAAGGGGCGAAAATAAAATGCAGGCCATGTCGTTCTCGATATACTAAGCCTAAGCCTTAGCCTAAGCTAGGGTCCTTATGTGAGACATACACTAAGCCTAAGTCGGGGGGGCACCCGATCCTTGAACCCCCAACTCTAAGCTGTTCCTTTTTCTAACGTTATAACCGCCCTCAGGGTTGCTTGGGCCCTCATAACTTTCTAATGGCGTAGATTTCAATAAAGTACACATCAGTAGAATGATTCCTCTCATCAACCCGAGTGCAATGGTGCCCAATATGACCATATTCCAAAGAAAAAATTTGGGTTTCCAAGAGGGGACCATTGGGACCTCAAAAAATCGGAAAAAAATTTTCAGGCATGTGTATAAAATGAGTATTTTCTGAGCTGCCCTATCGAGCTGAATCGATTGATACAAAAATCAGCACTGTATCTTCAAAATGGACCAAATTCGGGCTGGAGGGATAGTAGAAAAGAACCGAATATTCTTTTAAAATTTTAAAGAACTGTTCTGCAAAATTTCAAAAATAATTTCTAATGAAATCTTATTTAAAAACAATTCTTTGAAATTTCAAGGAATATTCTTTGAAATTTCAAGCAATAGTTATTGAATTATGTAAATACCTGGTGGAGCGAAAATCGAAGAAAATTTTTAAATTTCACGAAAAGTATTTTGAGTGGAATTCTGCTAAAATTTTGCCCTTTTTTCTTTTTTTCTGCTAATTTTACCCTTAGTTTGCTAGGATTTTCTCCAATTTTGCCAATTGGAGCTAATTTTTGACGAATTTTTTTCAAATGTTTGCCAAATTTCACAAAATTATTCGCACTCCTACGGCGTGTGGGGTGAAAGGAGGTTGCTGAGCCTCCAGATTTGATTTGTTGGGAAGATCGAAACCATTGGAGGATAACCACCCCTACCCCCTTATGCGCATATATGCGTTATTGCATTCAACCAGCACCATATAGAAGCAAATATAATACCAACTGAGAAATATTAGGTCACGTTGAATATGTACGGCCAGATCTCAAATAGCGTGTTTTACGAACGTTTATCTGTGGCCATTGAACATTTGAAAGGTTTGAAACATCTTTCGGCTTGTCATAGAATTTATAATTATTTATTAAACTAAATGTTTGCTATTGTGATTGTATATTGCTAGTTGAAATATCACTCAATATTCCGCTACTGTTCGAGAAAACTTCTTTAATTTTAAACTGATTTCCAATGAGTTTGGTTGAAAGCTTTACTTGGTTGCAATAAAAAATTTATTATCACTTTTGTATTTTCTGACCTTTTAGAAAAGTCAAAAATACATCGAACATTCTGAGAATAAATGCTGTTTTCAAAGCCAGCTACAACGCTGTAAACTTCTCAGTTTTTGTAAAATTAGCCACGCTGAACAAATTGTGCTTTAGTTTAGTATTATTATTTGTGGATAATATTTAGAAAAGATTTTGATATTATCTACAGACAATTGGAGTAATACAGTGGTAGTGGTTGCGTTCCACAACCCCGTATTCGAATCCCATTAGTCTAGTATATCATGTGCTTCCTTAGTTATGTGCATTGCCTCTTATGGTCTATCCTACAAACTCATACATCAACTGAAAATGAAAAAATTCCAGTTACCATTCATTTGTGCGGTATTTAACATTTAGCAAAAAATCAACAATACTACAGTGGAATTTAGCAGTAGTTTGTGTTATACCACAAATTTGCGAAATATTTACAATCCATCCAGCACTAAAAAACGTATATGTTTATATAAATGAATGGGTTTGGAAGTTATCATCTTGTGTCACAAGTTTCGACAAACAAGTTCCCATATTAATATTGAATTTGGATTTAAAGTTTGTCTAATCGTAGCATAAAACTAAATAATCAAAAGAGATAAAACGTGGGAAAGATAAGAATTTGGGAGCCTAAAAGTATATATTTTGTTCGGCGCAAGCTGCGTTTTCGTAATTATATGGTTCCAAACGATATAACGAAATATATGTTAAATACTTCGACGAGTGTCTGATCTAAACCTAATGTATATATGTCACCCAAAGCGAGATTTGTAATCGGGGCGAAAAATTCTGCGCCATCCTGCACCACCCGATTGCCCACCTGCCTCGCTCGCCCCGCGCCCTCCCTGACCCCACGGCATTAAGTAGTTACAAAATCAAAAACACTACTAAAGTTGGTACACAAAGATCATGTTACATTTCTCAAAATTCATAGCCGATTTCCACACTAAACAGATTGTGGCTAAAAAATCAAAGCACTATGCCCTTAGTGTACGCCTAAGCACAAAATTTACAATTGTGGTAAAGATAAAATTCTAAGCACCACGGTCGACGAATGCCCAATATCTGTGAAAATTGAATTTTAGTGATGCTTGAAAAAACAAGCAAGAAGGCAGAGCAAATAGCAAAAGCACAATTACAGATCTTAACGCATCGCTATAGCATAAAATTGCCAATATATTAACATCCAGAAGATATTATTAAGAAAAGAATAGAAATTCGTCGACGTTGCACATTCGGTTTGGACATGGCCATAGGTAGCAAAACGCACAACTATGTAATTATATCTTTGCGGCAACATAAAATAGTGGGTTAATCTTTTCATAATGCTGTGCGCTTTGTATTGCCAGTTTTCTTGTAATTCAGTGCACTAGAGGCCCAACGGTAGTTGGGAATAAATCGTAACAATTCACTGGCGTTATTCAGGTTAGGTGATATGATCCCAAGACCAGTAATGTATATATAAAAGGGCGTTACATTATTCGCCCATATATATATATATGGGCGGATATGTTATATATATATATATATATATAATGCTTAACAATATGCTTTGTAGCCATCTCACTGAACTTTCCCCGCTGCCAAAGAGAAAATACAGCAGGTCCGGTACAGAAATGTCCTAACCAAAACTTAGTACGTTTAGAAGATGCTAAGTTTACGCACCGCAGTTATTATTGCTTTAACACTGCGGTTGTAAAAAAACCGCTGTAGAAATTAGCCAGACATTGTATGTAAGCTTATAATGAGTTAAAATTGTTTGCGCGTTAAACTCTATGAACTACATCCACATCGTCCATGGTTACTGGGCCTACTTTTGCAACTCTTTAGATTAATGATACCATTAATGAACTTTCACTGTGTAGCCATCGAAACCGCGTCGCCCCACCCCACCCTGCCCTCTTACAACTCTGGTGCCACCTCATCGTTGGCTTCAGACGATAGTACCGCCTGATACATGGACGCGAACATGCTATATTAATTTTTTGTAATGGTTTGATAATAAAATATTTCCATGAGTCAGACTGTATTATTTCACACTGCGAATTATTAAAAAACTGTGCTATGCAACTATTTTTATGAGTTTCACAACAGCTACTAACGACAAATAACTTGGTATGGACGATTGTACAAAAACGGCAACACATCAAGGATCAATAATGCGGTTAAAACTGATATGAATAATTACGTTAACAATTCGTCAGCTATGACCGTAGATGTGAACATGTTTTTCAAACTTATCTAGGGTGGGACTATCATCGAATGACTGGATTCATGGTAGCACACTGCCTCGCGAGAAATTATGCGAAAGAACGTGGAAGTGAAATGCATGCTATGCCGTTCTCGATATACTAAGCGCAATCCTTTGCCTTACCTAAGCTTTATAGCTCATACAATCCTAAGAATAAGCTAAGACGAGAGGCTGCCGCCACCCGAACCTTTCTCCAAGCTATTCTTTTTCTAACCATAACATCCAGCCCCTAAAAATGACAAGGGGCCCAGCGCTTTGTTTTAGACAGTCAGCGATATTGTCATTATTACTCAGTTCAGTTCATATTGCTACCAAGCAGGAACAGAAACACTGGGGAAAATTAAGCTTTATTTTGGGTTTGCGGAAGCATTAATTAGCAAATAACGAAATTGCGCCAACTTTTAAAGCTGCACCACGAGTGACGCAAACAGGGGAGTAGTAAGAGGGGTGTTGGCGAGGGAACCCCATATTCAATGGTTTTTTCGATAAGCTACTTTTGACTCATGCGGCGGTTAAGTTATAAAACGTCCGCAATGTGGAAGATTTGTCTCTGTGTGATCACGACTATACCGCGAGTGCATGATCATCGGAAAGCTATACTTTACGGCACAAGTAATGGTGTCGCGGACACCGTGTAGATTACGCTATGGTGTCTTCCACACAATATAATAGAACAGTTGTTCAAAAAAGACGGGAAAATTAGTTAAGTGAAATTCGAAAATATTTACGCTAATTAATTGTATCATAAACCATGCCGTTCAAAGCTATGCGTGGGTAGTGCATTTGACAAAGCTTGCACAGTTTAAACGCCATACAACGAAAACAAACAACAAGGCATCTTGCCAAAGGACTCTCATCACCGCTAGTAAGAAATTTACGGTGTCAATGTCACCATATATAAACG